>CAUYON010009844.1:0-11347 GCA_963573935.1 Arctocebus calabarensis | reverse complement strand
ACGGGTTCGAATCCAGCCTGAGCCCGCCAAACAACAATGATGGCTGCAACCAAAAAATGGCCGGGCGTTGTGGCGGGTGCCTGTGGTCCCAGCTACTTGGGAGGCGGAGGCAAGAGACTCGCTTGAGCCCAGGAATTGGAGGTTGCTGTGAGCTCTGATGCCACAGCACTCTATCCAGGGTGACAGCTTGAGGCTCTGTCTCAAAAAAAAAAAAAAAAAAAAAAGTTGATGTTGTGATAATAAACACAGAAAAAGGTTGTTTCATAATTGTAATTAAGGGCAGTTTTGAAACATGACTACACACCGTAATGTAGCTGTTTTGGAGAAGTAGAAGAAAAGAACAGATATTGTAAGAGTCAACACATAAGGTACCCCTGAAATAGGAAAATTCAAGGAAGTGGAAGTCTGGTGGAGGTTACCAGGAGTTCATTTTTAATAGATACGGTTTCTTTTTAAGGTGATGGAAATGTTCTTTTTGGAGTTGGATAGCCATGAGGATTGCATAACATTGTCAGCTTAATTAATACCAATTAAACGGAGAATTGGAGTTATGAAAATAAATTTAGAATTATGTCCATTTGACAATGAAAGCAAAATTAAATTGAATAATAGAGTTGAGAAGCCATGGTCTTTGTTCTAGCTAGTTCTCAGGATATTTCTACCCGCTTTCCTGCCTTCTTTGTGATATAGAGAACTTAAATTTGAGTTGTTATACATTCCCATTCCTCTATTCTGGAGATTTTAAGGGTATAATTTTCTTTCCAAATTTTCACAGTTTTTCAAGAAAATTGGCTTTGGGGTGCTTTGGGTTCCACTGTAGCCTACACTGGGTTTTCTCCTCTGGAGTATTTACCCAGAGTCTGTCCTCCAGAGGGTGAGCTTCATAGATCTGTGTCCACAGTGCTGCCCTAGAGATATTTTTCTTTTATTCATAAAATTGTATGGATAGTATTTTCTTTGTCAAGAGTTGAGGCCTTTCCAAAGTATTGGCTTATGGCAAAATGCTTATTTGTTTTATAAGTACAATTTTGCCAGTGATTTACATTCTGATTGACTCTTGTGCCCTGAGGCACAAGAGGTAGTGACTAACATACATACTATTATTTCCTGAATGTTTTTTCTAAATTTTTTTTCTAAAACATTGCTGATAAAGAAATAAGGAAATAGTTTATATTTTTTCCAAAAAGAAACAACCAGATTAAGTGTAATAGGATTTTAAGAAATACTATTCTTGTTATTAGAGGGTGTCTGGAATTTTGGGAAATCTACGGCAATTCATGTTTCAACCAGTTGAATTTTCATTTCTCTTGACTTTCGTCTCATAAGTGCATAATAACGTGCATACTCAATGTGTTTTCCTTCTACTTCCATTTTTATGGGGAAAGAACCTCAGATTCAAATTCATAGATGACCTATATTGAAAAGGTGCAGTGAGAAATGTAAGCACTTTTCCCTATGTGTTTGCTCTGTATACACACCCTACATGTAAGGAGGAGGGTATTAGGAGCTACACGGAAGAGGTTTTAATCTTCCTCTGCACCAGAGAGTGCACAGAAGGCACCCCCAAGCTCCTGGTTGCATGAGCAAAGCACAGACAGCACTGTTGGTGAGTCCTCCACATTCAAAAGAGGGTTCAATTCACTTGATTCAAAGTGCTTTGACTCCATTCACCTCAACCCATCTCTACTGAGACTGTCACCTTGGAACAGGACAAGTGCAAAAACTTCCTAATGTGTTTCCCTGCTTATCATTGCATATGTCCCCACCTCCACATTCACCCTCCCCCTGAGCTCCTAGTGATGTTGACAAGGTGCAGATCAGATCATCTTCTATAGGCTGACACTACAACATTTCCCTTGGTTTCCAAGACTCTGCAGGTTAGGGTGAATTCTTAATATGGGAACAGAACCCTGGAGGATGCAGCCTCTGCTGACCTCTCACCCTCTTCTCTGCCTAGATATCTGGGATCCAGCCTCTCCAGGTGTCCTTTAAACCTGAATGGTGCTTGTTCTTGCTACAGACCTCTTACACCTGTTGTTCCTTACCCTGCAACAGTCTCTCCATAATGAACTTTGTACTCTTCTAATTTGATCTAGAGCATCACTTCTCTGAGATATCCCTTATTCTGTTCAGTTGGCTGTTGATTCCATCCTCCTCTGTACTTCCCATGTTCCAGTGCATTTCTGTGTGTCATGTTTACATGTATGTTTATGGTGTGTCTTTTCCTGTAGAACGCAAGCTCCATGAAAGGACTGGTCAGCTCTCCTTGTTTGTTATTTCATGTCCAGTTTCTAGCGTGGTGAAAGGCATAGGATCAAACCTCATTGCATCTCTGAATACAGGAAAGAATAAATGAATGGATTTAAAGACCTAATCAGCATGCACAGTAACCCTGCATAGCCTTGTGGGTGCTAGTGATTAGTTCTCAGTGAATGGTGTGTGTAGTGCAGTATTTTGTATTTGTTTATTCACATTTACTAGTGAGTTTTACCATTGTATATGCTTTGGAGACAGAGTCTCACTCTGTCCTGGGAGTAGAATGCTTTGGCATTATCTTGTGTTGCTGCCACCCAGCCCCCCTGATCAATGATGCAGAGGCAGCATCACAGAACAAAAATGATTGATTTGAAAGGGAATGGCCAATGCTCGCTCAGGCATTTCAGCAAATTTATTTCTTACAACAAGGCTTCTATAGACAGATAATTTAATCAACAAGCATATGACTTAATCTTATGACTTAATCAATAAACATTTGACTTAAACCTGGCCCCAGCCCTTTTAATGCCTGGTACTTCCAGGTTTGTGGATAAATAGGACTAACTGATAACCACTTATTATGTAAAACTATCCTTATCTGCTAAAGTTTAACTGACTTAACTGATAACTACTTTACCAAAGTTATTCTTATGCTAAGTAATAATACTTTAACTGACCATTTGGAGCCAGTTAATCGTCTGAAGGAAGTAGCCTGGAAAATCGCACCAGGATTTTTCCTTTCTAACTCACAAAAGACTTTAAACTTGCCTTCACAAAATGGGAGACTGATTGACCTTATAAGGGCACAGATGACTGTGCCCCTACAATCTTGGCTCACAGCAGCCCCAAACTCTAGGGCTTAAGCAACCCTCTTGTCTTAGCCTCCTGAGTAGCTGGGACTATAGGCATGTGCCACCACTCCTGGATAATTTTTCTATTTTTTAATCCAGATGATGTCTTGCTCTTGCTCTTGCTCTGGCTGCTCTTTAAACTCCACCTGAGCTAAAGCAATCCACCTGCCTTGACCTTGCAGAGCATTAGGATTATAGGCATGAGCCACTGTGCCCAGTCTATTTTGCCTTTAATATAAACCTGTTTTACCTGAGTGTGTGTCAAATGGATGTATCTGTACACATTTGCAAAAATGAACACAAGGTGGAGATACACCAATACAGTCATTGAGTGTGTTTGTACACAAGTAACAGAGAAAGAAGAGAGCACACAGTGCTGTGTTAGTTTGCTAGGGCCATTGGAGCCAATTGCCACACACGGGGTGGCTTAAAACAATACAAAAGTCTCGAGTCATGATTCTACAGGCTGGAAGTAAAAAAAATCCAGATGTTGTCAGTATCATGCTTCCTTTGATGGTCTAGGGGAGAAGCAGTTGCCGGCCCCTTTCCTAGTTTCTGGTGGTTTGTGGGCAATTGGTGATGTCCCTTGGTTTAGATACATCACTCTAATCCCTGAACTCCATGTGACATTCTACTTGTGCTCTTCACATGCTCTTCCCTCTTTGTGTCACTCTGTGTCCACATTTCCTCTCCTTTGAAAGACCCTGGTCATATCCGACAGGGCCCATCCTGATGTCATTTTGACTTGATGACCTCTTAGAAGACCCTTATGTTCAAACACAGTGACATTCTAAGGAATGGACAATGAGGATTTTGACCTGTCTTTCCTGGGTACACAGGTGAACTCATAAACAGCTGTGTTCCTAAAATCGGACAAAAGGACAGAATGGCTACAGGGTCTTCCTGTGTGGATGTGGGAGTCCATAGAGCTGGGGTCTGACTGTGAGGAACTGGTGACATTTCTGTGGTAGCCAGTCTCCAGGATGGTTCCCGGTGATCTTTAACTCAGCCCTTCACAGCTTGTGTTGTCCTCTTCCTTACTGTAGCAGAGCTGGTCTGCGTGACCTATAGATTATGTCCGTAGTAATGGGGTGTCCTTTCTGAAGCTAGGTTATGAAAGACATTTAGCTAATGCTTTGTTCTCTTGTTGAGCACTTTCTGTGAGAAAACCAGCCACCGTGTAACAAGGATACTCAAGCCACGGAGGTGCAGAGAACTGAGGCCCCCAAACAATCACCGTGTCAGTAAGCCTAGTCAGAAGGGGACCCTCCTGCCCTAGTCAGGCCTCCAGACAACCACGGCCCCACATGATGTCTTGATTCTGACAAAGTGAGAGAGCCTGAATTAGCTTCCCATTGCTGCAGCAGCAAGTAAGCACAAGCACAGCAGCTAAAACAATGTAAGTTTATTCTTTTATAATTCTAGAGGTCAGAAGTCCAAAATTAGTCCTTAGGGATTAAAAAAAAAACAAAGGTGTAGTCAAGGTTGATTTCTTCAGAAGGCCCAATGGGCTAATCTGTTCCAGCTTCTTCCAGCTTCTTCTATCTTCTAAGGGCAGGCAGTGTTTCTGAGATCTGGGCTGCATCGCTCCAATCTCTTCTTCCATCTCCATGTTGCTGGGTTTTCCTTCATTAAGATTCTTCCCACCCTATTATAAGAACCCTTGTGATTCTATGTAGGGCCCACATGGATAATCCAGGATAATTTCCCCACCTCAAGATCCTGAATTCAATTGTATCTGTAAAATACCTTTTGCATGTAAGGTGACATAATTGCATGTTCCTGGATTAGAGCATGAACATCTTTGGGAAGGGTTTTATTCAGCCTACCGAAGTCTTTTGGGCCAGAACCACCCAAATAGGCACCTCCTGAATTGTCAACATGCAATAACCATGATCAATAATAAATGATATTTAACCTTTCAACCCCAGAGATGTTGAAGTAATTTGTTCTGCAGAAATAAGTAACTAATACAGAATAGGGATTTGTAATTCAGCATTTGATTCTATAGCCCTTGAAAGTCATCATGCTGGATGTCTTGAAACTTTTTTTCTGAAATACGTATATAGAAAGTGTGCAAATCTTCCAAGTGAATAGTTAAATGACTTTTTACAAACTGAAAGTAAAATAATCTTTTTTTTTTCTTTTTTTTTTTTTTTTTGAGACAGAGTCTCTTTGTGTTGCCCTTGGATGGAGAGCTGTGAAGTCACAGCTCACAGCAACCTCAAACTCTTGGACTCAAGTGATCGCCTTGCCTCAGCCTCCTAAGTAGCTGGAAATACAGTTGCCTAACACAACGCCCAGCTATTTTTGTTGTTGTTGTTTTGGCAGGCCCAAGCTGGGTTTGAACCCCCCCAGCCCTGGTGTATGTGGCTGGCACCCTAGCTACTGAGTTACAGGCACCAAGCCAACATAAACTGTCTTAAATAATAAAGCCTGGCTAGATCCTGGATGTTTTTACACTCCAAGTATGTCATTTTGCCTGCTCACTCTCACATCCATTCTCCTCCCTTTTCCACTCTGCTGCATAATTATAGAAAAACAACTTTGTTTCCTGTTTCTTGCCTTCTGGTGGGTTCAACCAATGATTTCAACAATGATGGACAATTAAAAGGAGGAGGAGGAAAGCTATGGTATTCCTTCTTTGCTGGGACTCCCTTGAACAACTATACTTTCTTCTAATTCTGGATCTCATTAAGAACTCCCTCCTCGGCTTGGCGCCTGTGGCTCAACAGGCTAAGGCACCAGCCACGTAGACCTGAGCTGGTGGGTTCAAATCCAGCCTGGGCTTGCCAAACAACAGTGATGGCTGCAACCAAAAAATGGCCAGGCATTGTGGCGGGCGCCTGTAGTCCCAGCCACTTGGGAGGCAGAGGCAAGAGACTCGCTGGAGCCCAGGAATTGGAGGTTGCTGTGAGCTGTGAAGTCAAAGCACTCTATCTGGGGTGAAAGCTTGATGCTCTGTCTCAAAATAAAATAAAGAAAGAAAGAAAGAAAGAAAGAAAGAAAGAATTCCCTCCTCCACAAAGCTAGCTTGTGGGATGTTGACCAGGACATTTGAGACTCTGGCCCTCAGTTTCTTCACATCTCAAATAGGCAGGACATTCATTCAACCAATGTTTATGGGATTCAGTGTCCTTAACACATGCCTAAAATCTATAGACTTCTGATAGAATCTATGGCAGAAATCCAGATTTCTCAGTCTTTGTGTCTTCCAATGACACTATTGCCTCATCTCCTGGGAGGAATTGGCTGATTCTCAGGGACACCATCATCCTGGCCCACTAGGGGAGAGCTGAGTGTGAGCAAATCCTCTTGTAAACTGTAGGGATTTTGTATGCAGACACTTTCGAGGTGTGTTAATGAGCTGACATGGTGGCATTCTGGGGTGAGCACCCCTTCTCTGTCCCTTAGTGTCCTTTATTTTCTCTGACAGTCACTGGCCTCCAGCCTGGGGGCCCAAGATGGGAATTTCACAGTTGCAATTTCAATCAACCACAATGTACTGTCCGCCCCTTCTCACACTGATTCGGCTTCCCTCTACACCACCCCTTCCCTCTCTCAACAGCTTTGCAGACCCTTGAACTGGCTCCATCTTTCCTGCTGCCTTTCCCTATCTCCCTCTGTCTCTTTGAAATTAGAAAAGAGTACAAATCACTTGAGAAGCCCAGACTTTCAATTTTGTGAGTGGACCAGCAGATCTGCAGGACAGAGCTGAGTGTGATCCTATGATGGGATCTGCCCTGGTCCTCTCTGACTTCCTTTGGGGTGGGGCACTCATTGCCCCAGAAAGATCCTTGGACTGGGAACCCAGAAGACCAAAGCTCTACTCCTTACTTGCCCTGAATAGTCTCACCAGCCTTTGTTTCCTCATCTACAAAATAAAGCAGAATGACCCCAGCCTCAGGGAGGGGCCTTTAGCCATTTATTTTTTCTTTTTTGAGACAGAGCCTCAAGCTGTCACCCTGGATAGAGTGCTGTGGCATCACAGCTCACAGAAACCTCCAACTCCTGAGCTCAAGTGAGTCTCTTGCCTCAGCCTCCCAAGTAGCTGGGTCTACAGGTGCCCGCCACAATGCCTGGCCATTTTTTGGTTGCAGCTGTCATTGTTGTTTGGCAGGCCCAGGCTGGATTCGAACCTGCCAGCTCAGGCGTACATGCCTGGAGCCTTATCCCGTTGAGCCACAGGCACTGAGCCCCATTAGCCATTATGGTCACATAGCTAGTGAGTTCTGTGGGGAGCTGGGAATTGAACTTTTATCTGATCCTGAATTCTCACATTCTTTGTTTCCAATCTCCATCCACACTCTCTTCAGTTGATACATGTGTGTTCCTTTCAGTAGCAGTCCAAAAATAAACATCACATAATTAGAATTTCTTACAAGAAAAATCCCATCCAATAGCCACACTTCACCCCATTTTTAAATACTCTCAGCTCTCCGAGTGTGTGTGCATGTTATTTGCAAAGTTCAGACATGACGTTCCTCTACTCTGTTGTGTTTGCTTACCATTATTTCACAGAAGCATTCCATGCTGACACAATTCTATTTCCAATGTTAATGTCTGCCTAATAGCCTCAAAGTGACACACTGTGATTCCCTAACTATTCCCAATTGCTTTGTGATAAAGCAGCTTTTAGCATCTCTCTGCCAGCAACAGCATCACTCCAGGCATCCTCAGATACAGAGCTGTGCTCTGCCTTTTGATTTCACCCTCCTAGGTTTAATTCCACAGAAAGTGGAAATCTGGGTTTACCCATAATTTCAAACTCAGCACTATTGATATTTGAGACAGATAATTCTTTGCCATAGGATCTGTCCTATGTGTGGTAGGATGTTGAGCAACAGCTTTGGCCTCTGTCCACTAGATGCCAGTAGTATCCCTCAATTTGTGTAGGCAAAAATGTCTTCAGACATCACCAAATGTCCCCTGGTGTGGGGGGCAATGGTTCAGAAGTTACCCTCAGTTGATAGTCATTGCATGAAAGGGTAGGGGTGTGTATAAATGGATGGAGCAGATTTTACTGGCTCTAGACAAAGTTTAGGGCAGTACCATGGAGTACTGAGCACAGGGAAGGAGCACTGAGGGGGGAGTCAGATGTTGAGCTTGAAGTCCAGTATTGACATGAAGTTTTCACTTCTCAATGCCTCAGTTACTCATCTGTAAGATGGGAGCAAGAATAGTCAACTCATCTACCAGGCTTGTGAAGCACAAGTAAAAACATGAGCCTAAAACACTCAAAACAGCACTGGCTACAAAAAGTAGCCTGTCTTCTTTGCCTGTTCTGGTGGAAGCCGTGCCAAGGGTTTCCATCTTTGCCTTTGCTGTTATTGGGGAGATCAATGTGGGGCACCAGGGCACAGGGTTGAATGGAAACTATTCTTGGTTCTTCCCACCACCTACCACTCTCCCCTCCATCCATTCATTCTGTGGGTTATTCCTCTGAAACTTGCTTCTGTGACCATTGTGTATGTTTAGTCATCCATCTGAGATGGATTGAGCACCACTGAGTGTCGGGCAGTGTGGCAGTGCAGATCCAGAGCATTGTCAGACACACTAGGTGCAGAGTCTAGTTCATGGATAGGCCATGCCCCAGGACATTCATTTCCTCCTCTATAAAATGCAGAGCACCTGGTTGAAGGTTTGATCTGGCAATTCGCAAAGAGAGCCTCTCATGGAGCACCCACAATGTCATAGGTGATCACTGGGCACCTGGCATGGCTGAGGGCGTGTCTCCTCCCAGAGAATGTGTAGATAGGTGGGTAGGGAATCTCATCTGAGGCCAGTGTGTGCTTTCCATGGTCTCTCTTCAGAAGAAGTATGTGGAGGAGCTTGCAGCATTGAGGCAGACCCTGCAGATAGACTTGTAGACATCCATCTAGTGCAGCAGTTCTCAACCTGTGGGTCATGACCCACAGGAACTGTAGTAAAGGGTTGCAGCATTAGGAAGGTTGAGAACCACTGATCTAGTGGGTTGCTGACCTGCAGGCTGACTTGGAAGAGGTGGCCAGTGATAGTAATATGGAGAGGTGAGCTGTAAGGGCTGGGCAGAGCAGGTGGGCTGCACCCTGGGACGCTCTACAGCAGGGGTCCTGCCTAATAGGTTCAAAGTGACACACTGTGATTCCCTAACTATTCCCAATTACTTTGTTATGAAGCAGCTTTCAGCATCTCCCTGTCAACAACAGCACCACTCCAGGCATCCTCAGATACAGAGCTGTGCTCTATCTTTTGATTTCACCCTCCTAGGAAACCTTTGAAACTATGGCCCACGAGCCACATGCAGCCTGCCGAGGACATTTATCAGGCCTGCCAAGTGTTTTTGCCTCCGCTGTCTGTCCTATTTAGCAGCAAACTCATCCCGGGACCACAAAATCTGTTAGCAGCAAAAACCATTGGTTGCATTCCCCAACAAAACGTGTGGATTCACTGGAAAAGTTGCAAATGGAGTTTCAATTTAGATTTAAAGAACTTCATCTCCATGAACAGGACATACAGCTTTTCCATAACCCATTTTCTATTGACATTGAAAATGTGGAGGTCAGTCCGCGAAGTCGCTGCCCCGGCCACCCCTCTGCTAACTGCTCCGGCACCACCTCAGCTGCGTCTCCCAGCAAGCAGGAGCCAGGCGCTGATGAGTGCGGTGGGGGTGACCAAGCGCTCCTGTGGCTCCAGCTCTAGCTCTGCGCAGGCAGCGGTTTTCCGGCTTCTCCCTGGGGCTGACCTGCAGCGCCCAGATGCTCTAAGAACACTTCCACTGTTGCTGGAGGACACACTCTGTCGGATTCAGAATTCCTAGAGAATTGCCTTTGTGGGAAGCTGGAAGTATTTCTTTAAATTCCATCTCTTAGGGTGGTGCCTGTGGCTAATCGAGTAGGGCACCAGCCCAATATAATGAGGTTGGCGGGTTCAAACCTGACCTGGCCGAACTGCAAAAAACAGAAAAATAGCCAGGTGTTGTGGCAGGTGCCTGTAGTCCCAGCTACTTGGGAGCCTGAGGCAAGAGAATTGCCTAAGCCCAGGAGTTGGAGGTTGCTGTTAGCTGTGTGATGCCATGGCACTCTACTAGGGCAATAAAGTGAGACTCTGTCTCTACAAAATAATAATAATAATAATAAATAAATTCTATCTCTCAGTTTTTCAAAGAAATATCAAGAAATCATGAACAACATTAGTAATGAAGAGCTTGACTGCCACTTGTTTGATGAAGGTTTTACTGCCAAGGACATTCTGGACCAAAAAATCAGTGAAGTTTCCTCTTCCGATGATAAGGATGCCTTCTATGTAGCAGACCTCGGAGATGTTCCGACGAAACACTGAAGATGGCTAAAAGCTCTTCCTTGTGTCACTCCCTTTTATGCAGTCAAATGTAATGACAGAAGAGCCATTGTGAAGACCCTCACTGCCATTGGGACAGGATTTGATTGTGCTAGCAAGACTGAAATACAATTGGTGCAAAGTCTCGAGGTACTTCCAGAGAGGATTATCTATGCAAATCCTTGTAAACAAGTGTCTCAAATTAAGTGCACTGCCAATAATAGAGTCCAGATGATGACTTTTGACAGTGAAGTCGAGTTGATGAAAGTTGCCAGAGCACATCCAAAGGCCAAGTTGGTTTTGTGGATTGCCACTGATGATTCCAAAGCAGTCTGTCGACTCAGTGTTAAATTTGGTGCCAAAACCAGCAGACTTCTTTTGGAATGGGCAAAAGAGCTAAATACTGATGTCATTGGTGTCAGCTTCCACATAGGAAGTGGCTGTACTAATCCTGAGACCTTCATGCAGGCAATCTCTGATGGCTGCTGTGGCTTTGACATGGGAGCTGAAATTGGTTTCAGCATGTACATGCTTGATATTGGTGGTGGCTTTCCTGCATCTGAGGATGTGAAGCTTAAATTTGAAGAGATCACTGGTATAATCAACCCAGCATTGGACAAGTACTTTCCATCAGACTCTGGAGTGAGAATCATAGCAGAGCCAGGCAGATATTATGTTGTATAGGCCTTCACATTTGCAGTTAATATCATTGCCAAAAAAATTGTATTAAAGGAACAGATAGGCTCTGATGATGAAGATGAGACCAGTGAACAGACCTTTATGTATTACATCAATGATGGAGTACATAGACTGTTTAATTGCATCCTTTATGATCATGCTCATGTAAAGCCTCTTCTGCAAAAGAGACCTAAACCAGATGAGAAGTATTATTCATCCAGCATATGGAGACCAACATGTGATGG
>CAUYON010009841.1:0-11500 GCA_963573935.1 Arctocebus calabarensis | reverse complement strand
CGAGTAGCTGGGACTACAGGCGCCCGCCACAGCGCCCGGCTATTTTTTTGTTTTTTGCAGTTCGGCCGAGGCCGGGCTTGAACCCGCCACCTTCGGTATATGGGGCCAGCGCCCTACTCGCTGAGCCACAGGAGCCGCCCTACAAAATATTATATTTGAACCCAAAGTTTAGAGTATTATATCTCAAAGAGGACACAGAACAATTATTCAAAGTATGCACCTAAGCTAGCGATACTGTATTGCCATCTTAATGTAGCTTGTTTATGTCAACAGTGAAAAAACCTGGAGAAAGAGTGGCAATGAAATTGTAGAAAGCATTTTCCACAACTTGTTGGAAAGTTTTTTCTTTGAAAAAATGGTCCAAAGTCTGGAAGAAATGGCAGTCAGTTGGTACAAGTTCTGGGAAATGCAATGGATGACAAGAACATTTCCAAGCCCAGCTTCTGTAGTTAGAGAAGTGTTGTTTTTGCAATATGGAGTCTACCATTGTCTAGCAAGAGGATTGGCTTGACTCTATTGAACAATCTTGGTTGCTTGGCCACAAACATTCTCATCATTTCATCCAATTGGTTGCAATAGACATCCACTGTAATTGATTGACTAGGTTTCAGGGTTGCAATAGACATCCACTGTAATTGATTGACTAGGTTTCATGAAGCACTGACCATGAAACAGATACCATTATTATTATTATTTGATGAATGTCTGGTTTTGGATTGTGTTTTTTCACTTTGTCTTTACCCATTGTGCTGAACGCTTGCGATTGTCAAAAAGAATACATTTTTCATCATATATAACAATATGGTGTGTAAAAATGGTTCTCCATTATATTGTGACAGCAAAGAAAGGGAAGCTTCAAGAGATTTCTCTTCTACACTCACTTAATTCATGTGGAACCCATATGTTCAGCTTCTTTACCTTGATGATTTGTTTCACATGGCCCAATATTGTTGGTATAGTAATGTGAAACCTTGTTGCTAATTCATAGGTAAGTTAAGACAGATTTGCTTCCAATACAGTTTTTAACTCATCATTATTCACCATGGTCTCATGTCTCCTACATGGCTCATTTTCAAAAATAAGGTCACCAAAATGGAACATCTCTAACCATTGAATCACTACACATTCCTTAGCCACGTCCTTCCCAAGCACTTTTCTGGTATCTTGAACTCTCTGTGCTGCATTGGTTCCACAGCAGAATTCATATCTAAAAAGAACATAAGTTCTTTACTTTTTCATATTTTCACAAATAGTATTATAAAATTTTTTGAAAGATAATAAGCTGAAATACATGTGTGAAAGTATAATGACATACCTTATAATAAAAATAAAACAAGAAGCTTCAAAGTGAAATATTAGAGATATCAACTGTCAATCTTAGTACTTAAGGAAATCAGACATGTGATACTTAATCATCTTAAAACATAAACACATACATATCACAATTAGTATAATTTTTCCAGGAATGTAAGTTGATTTTAACATTTGAAAACTATTCAATATAATTCACCTCATTATCAGAATAAAAGAGGAAAACCATATAATTATTTCTAAATAGGTAGAAAAATTATAATAAAATGTATAAATTTATGACAGCATAATTCTTTCTGGGACATTGTTATATTAAGCAAGATAAGATTGTCAACATTATATTTATAAGAATCATAAATCTTATCCAGTATCAAGCTTTTCTAAAAAGTTCAATGATACAGGAAATGAAGAGCCTCACATAATTCGGGAAGAGGTTTGAGACATTCAGGGAACTAACTGCAGTCCTTGTTTCCCTCTGGTACAAGTGTTCTTTCACCCAGAGTAAATGAAATTTCTAAGTATTGTCAACGGGGCACCCTTCAAAGCAGGGATTGTGAGACATTTCTATTCCATATCCCAGAGGTTTAGGACTTAGATGATATTTTCCAGGGAACCATGACTCATAAACCTAAATGGCAATGGTTAAACTACCATAAGAACCTGTAACCAGGGTGTCCTGTAAAGAGATTACAGTGTGTGTAATCTGTATTATCCACTCTCCTGAGAAGTGGGAGAGAAACGAATCATAAAATAGCTCCTCTAAGTATTAAGTTTCTCCCAAGTTACTCCCTACGGAATCTATAGAAACTTTCAACGCGACAATGAAATATTAAAAGTTTTCCCTGACATATAAATGAGATAGGAATTTACACTATTGCTACTTCTATTACAAATTGTACTAGAAGTTCTATAAATTGTATTATGATAAGATATTGATCAGAAAAATTAAATAAAATTGTCATTCTTTGCAAAAAATACATGTTTGTATGCATAAAGAAACTGAAAAAAGCTACAGAGAAAGGGTAAAGATTTGTGACATTTGCAAGATCTGTGGATACAAAGTCAATGTAACAAAAAAGTATTCCACATACTGCAACAAATAGAAAATGAAAATCTAAATCATCATTTAGATTAGCATAAAGATTATCAAGTTAGGAACAAATTGGATAAGATGTGAAAATTACTTTTGTTTATGGAATAATCCTGTGGACAGAAATTTTTAAAGACCACTGTGAGTGAGGAATGTATCATTTGTCATGGATAGAGACATTCAACATTATAAAGATGCCACATCTTTCAAAATTTAAATATAAATTTCAAACAATATTAGTCAAAATTCCAGCAAGTTATATGTTATTTTTTCTTTTCTTTTTTTTCAGATTAATGTTAGGGTACAAATGATTAAGTTACATTGTTTGCATTTATTACGTAAAGTTCAAGTTATAGTTAAACCCTTCACCCAGGGGATGTGCTATGTGCCCTTACATTGTGCCCATTAAGTAAGACCTTACTATTTTCCCCTTCTACCCTTTCTCCGTTCTCCCCTTCCCCACTTGAATTTAATTTTTTTTTCCTCTCATCTGAGGGTGCAGTTATTCATCTATTGTTTCTTTGGTATTGGTATTGGTTTCTTATTAGTATTATGTACATTGGATATTTGCTTTTCCATTCTTGTGAAACTTTACTAAGAAGAATGTTCTCAACTCCATCCAGGCAAATGTAAAAGATATAAAATAAGATTTTATGGCTGAATAGTACTTCATTTTATACATATACCATAGTTTATTAATCCATTCATGAGTTAGTTAATGGGCACTTGGTTGATTTATTTTCTTATATTAAAAAGCCAATTTTAAAATTTATATATAAATTCAAGGGCCCAAGATAACTCTCTTCAAGAAGCAGAGCAAAATTAGAATACATACATACTCAATTTAAATCTGTATGATACGTGTATAAGTAAATACACCAGTGGAGCTGAATGATGAGTTCCGAAATAAACCTGCACTTACAAGATTACTTGTTTTGTAACAAAGTCACCATTACAGTGCAGTGAAGTAATGCTGTCTATATGTTAATATTTCCTTTAACATTTACAAAAAACAATAATATAAACTTAGTTTTTATATACCAAATATTTATAAAATTTGAAATAAACAATTCATTTTTATTAATAGTATTTTAATAGCCCTAAACTGAGATGTCTTTGTCAGTTTTAATGGTCTTTGTCAGTTCTACTGAGAACAAATTTCCTATATAACAAAAAAAAATAATGGTCTTAAAAGAGACAATGTCTTCTTCTTTAGCACATTCATTTTCTTCATTTGAGAAAGTTGCTCCAAGCTATACTGAACAGTAGGTGGAAAATGGGCAACACAAACTATTTTCTGGGCTAGATGATGAAAATTCTTTTTGACCTTGCCACCTATTTCAAATGGAGTTCAGAATATTTTGTTTTATTTTGATACACCTGACATTTATGAAAGAAAAATAAATTAAATATTGGGATGATGTGAATAGCAAGTAACATTTACCATTTTTCTGTTCTCTAGTGCAGGTACCCTGCAGAGGATACAGTTGTATGATCTCTGTGGTGCTGATTGCCGTGTTAAAACAGCCCTGGTCAATATCTAGGATGTACTTTTTCTTTTAGCCTGCAGAGGAGCAAACTAGTTATATTGTGGTCCTCTTTTCTCAAAAGACTTCATAAAAGAGGGAAGGCTTAGTTCTTGTTGTCTTTTGTTTTTCCTTTGTACAGAGTTAATGGAGCAGGAGTTTAATTACTATGGAGCCATTATCAATTATACTTGGAAAGGTAAATTAGTACATAAAAAAATTCTTCTAGACAGTTCTTGGTTGGTTTTTTGCAGAAGGAATTCTATTTGATGGTACATTGCATTGTTAACCAAAATATACTTAGTATTTAACTTAACATGAGATTTAATAAACAGAACTCTTAAAAACTTCTGTGGAGCCTCTAATCTAGATATAAGTTTATAAAAGCAGCAACTTACTGATTAGAAAGTTTTAAATCAGAACATGGCTGAAACAGTGAAAAAATAAGGTGTGCACATGGGAGTATAATTACACGCTTTCACAAAAGGCATTGTTCCCTAAGAGGGCTGTGTATACAAAGTGATTACTGCATGTCGAAGGAACCCAGAAACCAAATAATGAGGCAGACAGATGCATTTTTTTTCAGCAGTGCACCATTTACATGGGAACAGAAGGATAGTCTTGGTAGGCAGCAAGACAGATATAGCTCTGTGCACCTGTTACTCTCCAGGCCCAGGGCGCATAAGCCATAAGGAAGCGGTGCACATGCTCTGTAAGGACACAATGGCAAGACTGCAGACACACGACACAGGGGCAAGAATGCTCTGTATGACATAGCCCGTAATTTGAATGATAACATCAAGGTTGCTTTGATCTACAGTAGATGGTGGGCGCATGTTCTTACAAAGGGATAGTAAACAAAGTACAAAGCAGGAGGAATTCCCAGGACTGCTGCTAATCAGAAGTCAAGAGAGTGGATTAACATCCTACATGGAATCTTGTCAGGTACTTAACTGACTAGTCAGCAAAAACAATATTGTATCATATTTTATTAATTAGCTAATTACATATTAAAAGTATTTATTAAAGTGTAGCCTGAAAACTACTGTGCACTGTGATTACAACTGAAGATAGTGATTATAACTGGGAATTAAAAAACCTAAATGCCACCTACAATGTTGTTAATGTTATGGCCTTATAAAATTTAGTAATGAGATAATCAGTCCCTTCAAGTATGCATTTCTAGCCAGTTTAAATAGACAAACCGTCATCCAGTTTAGATAATAGTCACTGACATCAGGCCATGCATTCTCAGAGATGTTTAGACTACAATAATATTAATGTCTACAAAATGGAGGAATTTTTCATTCTGTGATAATAAGGCTAGCCCACTAGTCTGATTTTTTTTGGGGGGGGGCGGGGTCGGGTTTGAACCCGCCACCTCTGGTATATGGGGCTGGCACCCTACTAACTGAGCCACAGGCACCACCCCAACTAATCTGATTTTTCAAGGCGGATTTGCTAGTTGGCATTTTAAGACACTTAGAGTTCTACAAGATCATTCTTCCTGTGCTGGTTCAAGCTTTTTCTATAAAGGTCAGTAGACCTGTATAATCAGAATATCAGATTATAATACCAGGTATAATCAGAATTCTGAGTGATGATTTGTTTTTATCGTGCAATGATATGGCTTCAGTAGATTAACTGTTAGGGTAGAGTAGGAGCCCTCCTTTCATTCATTTCATGTTTTCATGGGGGAAGAGTTTAATACTCTCAACACTTTGCAGCATTCACTCTTCTCCAGGGGGAAAGGATGAATTATCTGTTTGGTAATTCTGCTAAAACTGAAGGCAGTTTTAGCTCAGTGTCTTCCTCTGACTTCCACTCTTTACTCTTTTGGTTTAGAGGAGCACCCTTCTCTCTACTCTTCCTATTAAATTACTAATGAGGCTCTAACCCAGCATGAGGAGTCCCACCAGTTTGTCAATGTTGCTTGTGCCTGGATGAGTGACTATGTTTAAATCTGGAGTTCAGTGTCAGAGAGTCCACTTAGCTATGAATCCAACTAAGGCTATTTCAGAAAGCTTTTGTCAGTACTAAAGCTGACATTTTGAACTCTGTCTGCACGGCTTAGGTTTAGGTCTGGTTAGTGTTGAATTTAAGACTACTACTTATTTTTTTTATTTTTTTATTTTATTTTATTTTATTTTTTTGAGACAGAGCCTCAAGCTTTCACTCTGGATAGAGTGCTGTGGCATCACAGCTCACAGCAAACTCCAATTCCTGGGCTCAAGCGAGTCTCTTGCCTCCACCTCCCAAGTAGCTGGGACTACAGGCGCCCGCCACAACACCCGGCCATTTTTAGCCTGCAGCCATCATTGTTGTTTGGCGGGCCCAGGCTGGATTCGAACCCACCAGCTTAGGTGTACGTGGCTGGCGCCTTAGCCCGCTGAGCCACAGGCGCTGAGCCGAGACTACTACTTATTGGTGGCACCTGTAGATCAGTCGGTAGAGCGCCAGTCATGTACATGGAGGCTGGCCAGGCAGTTAAAACAAGAATGACGACTGAACAAAACCCGGGCGTTGAGGCGGGTTCCTGCAGTCCCAGCTACTTGGGAGGCTGAGCCAAGAGAATCGCTTAAGCTCAAGAGTTTGAGGTTGCTGTGAGCTGTGATGTCACAGCACTCTACCCAGGGTGACAGCTTGAGACTCTGTCTCAAAAAAAAAAAAAAAGAAAAGAAAAAGACACCATTTATTGTACCTCCTTTCTCCTCTTTTATTCTATTTTCTTTTAATTAGAACTATGAACTCTTTGTAAATAAGGGAACAAAGGAAGGATGGAATTGTCAAAGTTTTGCTCCCTCTCATTCTGAGTTAAGTCAGTGTCAGACCTTGCCCCTAAGCAAGTTTTCTCTTTCAAATCAAATACAGCTCAGAATAATCTTAATATGATTACGTGTTGTTTCTCTTTTCCAAATGCAATGCATTCTCAATATTTAAAGAAGTCTCGCTGTGTATAGTTATCAAGAATAACTGAAATAAAAATAATAAACAATTGTTCTTAGAGGAAATTCAAAGTTAAGTTCCTGTGAGCCTCTAATTGCAACGTTTTCATAAGCTGATCAACATCTAACCTTTTCTTTGTGTGTTAATGTTTAAAGACACCTTGTTTAATATATCTTAATTAATTCATTAATGATCTCACAGTCAATAGCACTGTAACTCAGGCCTGAATTAAAGCTTATCTAAAGCACGTATTTTCTCCATGAGGCACATCCTGGTTTTTTAGTAACACTTCAGAGTGATTTTAAACAGCAAAGCTGCCAGTAAATTGCACACAAAAAAAGTGAAAAATATGGAAATAAATAGATCACGCAAAGGGCACTTGTTTATAGCATGCAATCTGAAACAAAAAGTTCATGTCTTGCTAAAACTCAGTTGGGAACACACACATTGGGCAATTCAATTTTTTTCCCACAGTATGTATGTTCACAAATGACCATGAAAGTGTCCCAAATATCTTTTTTGTATTACATATAAATTATAAAGAGTAGATGAATTCACAATAAAATCTGCAAATGATGATGTTTGAACTATTAGAATTCTTTATGGTATATTGTTTACTTGCTTAGTGTTCTTTTCTTTGCTTCCAGAGTACTCTAATAAAACTATAACCATGTGTTTTGAAAGCTCTTAATATCTTACCTCAATATATAAAGTTGTCTAAGTGAGGAGTTTATACAATTTTTTTTATTTCTAACTTTATCTCTGGAGAAATATATAACTAGAGACAACACAACTTAATAAATGAAAGTAAAATCTCAACACAGTGGAAATATTTAAAAGCATCCTGGAAGACATTTAATCTGGCAGATTTTTTATTTCAACAGTTTTGTTGAATGATGGAAATGAAAGAATTTTCATAACAGAGGTTCACTCTGGTGACTCTCCAGTTTTTATATTCACTCCTTTCTGTGAAGTAGAAGTGCATTGAGCTCTACTTAAATTATTATAACTACCATTTTCATAAAGTAACATTTTCTTTCTAGTCTTTCTCTTCATTCATTAGATTAAATATTTCAGTCAACCTCCTGTGTTCCAAGAGATAAAACAAAGATAACACCCAAACTAGTCACCCCTACCAAAAAAGCAAGAGTTGGCATGGTACATCACTTCCTATTATCATTGCTGATTTAAAAAGACGTTCCCTTGGGTCTGTTGAAGCTGATTATTTATTAAACACATACTTTAAGAATGAAGATCTGGGCTCAGTTATCATTTGTCCATACAAACCCTCATTGCCGGAAGTCACTGGTCCTGACATCAGAATACGCCCATTGCATTTCCTGAGATTCTGCGGTGGCTCCCAGGTGTTGGGTATATTTCAAGTGCCTGACTAACTCCTAGGTAAAAAAGCTTTCACCATCTCCAGATGACCATTCTCTCGGTAGTACTTTCCTCTCTTCCTTAGTTGGTGTGGTGTGACCACAATGACCATCCCTGTGCTAAGAGATTCCGTCATCTATTAAGTCTTTTGGAGTTGGGTGAAATGACACATTGCACAGCATGAGATCTGATGTCTGAAACAGCACCTGAAGAGGCCACTGAGGCTGTATGGAAGGGCAAATGCATTGCTTTCCAATGATGCAAAGGTCAACGAGTGAGGAATGGGAGAATCAGGAAAATACATTGCATATTTTCCCCCTCTCTTATTGATAACTCTAAAGCCAAATGTTTTTGCTGAATTACCTGCTATGCCCCCTTCATGGCTTGTAAAACAGCATGGTAGTATGTAACTGTACTAACTGTACATTGCTTACATCTTCTAATCCCTCACATCCATTTTTCCAGACCCTTACTAGTCTAGTTTACACCATGCAAGTGAATACACGCTGTGTATTCATTCTTTCCAGCTCCGTTTTCCAGGAAATCCAAACTAAGACAGTTCTAAAATTTAGAAGGTCAAGTTTCTCTTACTAAGAGATAGGACTAATAAGAGTTTATTATTTTTTTCTATTCCCAAATCCTCTTAAATAGACAACAAAATAATTTAGTCAGCTTAGCAGACTTCTAATAACATTAAGGAGGAAATCTCTATGGACTTGGGAATATGATTTATATACTGCATTGTACATATTTCAATTGTGAGGCTTCCCATTTGACCATAAAGGTGGGGGAGCAGTTAATTTAGCTGGAAATGCAGCTCGTGCATATGCAGACCCACTGCATATGGGTCTTTCATATGATTATTAGTGTGCATCATATTCCATTCATGTATTATTCAGCACAGCTAATACATAAAATCCAACTCAGGTGACAACAAGTGATAGTCACGCACACTTCCGCTTTCTCCTCTGTATCATCCTGTGAAACGCTTTCTTCTGAGCTCTGCTCCGAGAAGCGGAGCAGCAGGGAACTCCTCTTAACATAAGCTCCCAGAGAGAAATCATGCTACACACTTCTCATCTAGAAATAAGAAATTTGGAATAAATCCATGGAAGTGAAAATCCATTAGATAATTGCTGCTAAATGCCTGGCATTTTAATTTGGGGATTTGCAGTAGCACACTGTTCTTAAAATGGCAGTATAGTTTACAGAGTTCTGTCTAAATCTTGATGGATATGAGCATTCACAATAGTCATTATTACTATTTTTCCTGCTATTTAAGTATTCAATAGCTCTGGGTATTGTGTATCACGATGGCCCTTTTGTCAAGGTGCCTAAAGGTTCATTATGAATTTTAAGGTGAATATTTAGCAGTAATTTAGGGTCATTTATGACTCGTTTACATGGGACTGAGAGAATTAATAGTAGATTTACAGGTTCTGCCAGGACAGAAAACGTTCTTTGGATTTCAACTTTCTCTCTATATACATTTTTTCTGTGGCTTTCTCCTAAGAGAACATCGAAAGTGTACGTGACTGCATTTACTGTGTCACCATACTTGTCTGTCTTTGCACCTGCCATATGTTTGCTCCACCACTTGTCTCTTTCTGTTGAAGTTCTCTCACTTGTTACTATGTATCTATTTCTTACCACACATCATAACACCCTTTTCCCTCTATCCAAGAGATGATTATTTTATTTTGCTAATTACTAAAAATATCTTATATTCTTTAAATTATTTAAGAACTAGTCCCAATTTCATCCAAATACTGATATGTCTCTTTCTATTCTTAAAGTCTCTCTTATTTTCTCTGACATTCAAAGTCTCATTCAAAACTGCTTCCATCCTGTATCAAATCAAATGAAATATTCTTTTTCTTCGCTTTTTGGTCTCTCTCTTATTCATAATATTACATAGTCTCCCACTTATTCATTTCAGACACATTTAAAAAAATAATAGTCTACATTCTTTATTAGGCAGGATTCTGTTTGATTTAGAAGTTCTATTATGCTAAAAAAGTTATTAATGAGTTAGACACATGTATGCTTAAAAAATAGAAAGGTATCATTACTTTTTTCCTATGAAATTATTACCTGTGTTCACTTTTGGGGATTTTTTTTTTTTGAGTCATATATTTGAAATGGGATTCTCTTGTTCTGTAGTATATGGCTTGTTCTATATTATAAGGAAGCCATTTTACTTTTTGAATAATTGGTTTTGCTATATGTATAATGAGGACAATTATTATCTGTTGTCTATGGTGATTACAGGATTAACGATACTTTAAAAAGTTTCTGTGATAATGTCTGGGATCTGGTGTTCACTTGACAAATGCTAACAATCATTCCTAGATGGTATATACTAGTAGCCTAAATATACAGTTTTTTAGGAAGCTCTTTAAAACACATATCTAGTAATCAGATGAGAAGAAGGATTTAGACATAATGGTAAAAGTATAGATGAGAAGTAGCATAAGGCTATACACTATGCCCATTTGAAATGACTGAACAGTTTTCCTCAAATTTATTGGAGTAGACATTAAGAACTTTTATTTCACAGTGGTGCCTCTGGCTCAGTGAGTAGGACACCAACCCCGCCAACCCCCAGTTCAAACCTGGCCTCAGCCAAACAGCAACAGAAAAATAGCTGGGCATCATGAGAGGCACATGTAATCCCAGCTGCTCGGGAGGCTGAGGCAAGACAATGGCCTAACCTCAGGAGTCGGAGGTTGCTGTGAGCTGTAATGCCATGTCACTCTACTGAGGGTGACAAAATGAGACTCTGTCTCAAAAACAAACAAACAAAAAAAGTTTATTTCATAATATTACAGAGTAAAAGAGTAAATTTTTGGTTATAAGAATTGCTTTTATACAGTTGTACTTAAAGTTATAAGTGTGCCCATCATACCTGCTAGGTGTTAATTTACCCTTTCTGGCCTGCCCCTCCTGCCTCCTTGCTTTTGTTGAGTTTTACTACCAAATGTGCACATAGGTATTGATCCATTAGTTTCAACTAATAGTGGCAACATGTGGAGCTTGTTTTTCCATTCTTGTGATACTTTACTTAAAATAACGGTCTTTGTTCCATCCAGGTTTTTATAAATGATTCACCATTTTTTTTTAATAATTTTATTGAATCATAATTATGTACATTGGTGCAATCACAGGGCACGATTCATATACATTCAGAAATATTTTGATCATACTGTTACAGATATCCTTCATGGCATTTCCTTGATCACTATAT
>CAUYON010009839.1:0-40384 GCA_963573935.1 Arctocebus calabarensis | reverse complement strand
GGTGCAAATGTCTGTGTTGTAAAATGATTTTTGATCATCTGGGTATATACCTAGTAGAGGAATTGCAGGATCGAAAGACAGGTCTACTTTTAGTTCCTTGAGGATTCTCCAAACTTCTTTCCAAAAAGGATGTATTGATATGAGGAACTCCGTACTTGTGGGTGGGCTCAGGTGGCGGTCGTGGAAAAGGGGATGCTCTAGAAGGATTCTGTCAGGTAGAGGGTGCCAGAGCCACCCCCAGTCTGTGTCTCTCAGCCAATTCATTCCTCCTACCGTGATGCCAGAAGCGGTCCAGATGGAGCAGGACCCGGGAAGGCTGGGCAGTAGATAGAGCTGGGTTTGGGGATCTCCCCCACGTCAAGTGAGGGCGTCCAGACAGTGCATGAAGAGAGGAGAGGGTGGTCATCGTGTAGAAATAAGGAATAAGGGGGAGGCACTGAGGCAGGAGCTGAGAGGGTTTGGGAAAACTCCCGCAGCTGGTGGGAGGGAGCAGCAAGTCGAGTTAGGAAAAGAATCTGGAGGGGAGAAGTTAGGGGAGTGAGAAGTTGGGGGATGTAGCCCTCAGCAAGCCAGGGAGGGGAGAGCTGACTGCCACATGTCGCTGAGAGGGACGGGGGCTAACGGCTGCGGTCAGGAGACAGGGGGTGACCCAGGCAGCTCCGAGCAGGCAGCCAGGTATGGCTGTGCACTCTGCACACCTCTGGGGAGCCGTCCACTCCTCATCTGCGGAAATGGTGGCCCCTGGAGTCACGTAGTGCATCCCCGGTGTGGCTCTCAGGACAGCCCTGCTCATGAGAATCTTGTCAGTTGGTGGGTAAAGACAGAAGCCCCAGCGCGAGCTGCTGAGGCCAAGCTGGGGCCATTGAGGGTGACCCATGAAAAGAGTTTGGATGTGGAAGAAAGAGAAAAAAAAAAATGGCAGCTGGATAGAGTATCTGGCTTGAGGGAAAACAACATTACTTTACATTTGAATTATATGGCCAGGGCTTAGAAATCTGAGCCTGATTCAGGCAAAGGGGGAAAAAACTGCAAAGAGGAAGAAGTACCAGGGGAGGGAGAGGGAGAGAAGGAGAGGAAACCATTCATTTGGAAACCAGCGCTCATGGCCAGCCTCCCCAGCGTCTTTTCATCACGTGAGGATCACAGCTGGGGACAGGGAACAGCTCCTGTCCTAGTGGAACTGACATTGAGTGACAAGAGAGGGAATGAGTGGGTGGATGGGGTGGATTTGGGGGTCAGAGTAGGCTTCTCAGAGGAGGTGACCTTTCAGCAGAGACCGAACACGATGAGAAGATCCCCACTTTGTGCAGAAAAGGAAGAAGCGTGTGTCTGGCAGAGAGAAGGGCCAGGGCAGGTGTTCCCGGTGGGGATGATCGCACGCGTTTGGGAGGCAGGGAAGGCCATTGTGGCTGGGGCCTTGAGGTGGAGGTGAGACTGGGTCAGGGAGGGCCTCCCAGGCTGTGGGCGGAGAAAGCACAGTGGCATGAGCAGGTGACATATCCTCCTCCCTAGCCTGGGGTCCTCTCAAAGGCTTAGTCATCTTCCTAGCCTAGCCCAGGGCAAAATAGCTGTGTCTTAATAAGTCTTCTTCCAGGTTGGCCATCAGGAACATGCCCTGAGTCAAAAAGAGTTCAAATTCACAGCTTCTTAAGAAGATCTCTGACAGAGTCAGGCCCAGTTGCCAGGCAATACCATAGGTCCTCACCAATGCTGTGTGTGTGGTGGAGGGCACTGAGGGCTTTTGGTAGTCCTGAGTCACCTCATCTTCATCAAAACCTACTGTGCTAAACTTCCCAGGTAGACAGAGTTAACTCTGATATCCTCCTGCCTTTGTTTCTGAATCCCTACATTTTTTTTTTTTTTGTGGTACCCTTTCTTTATCTGAACTGCTCTGATGTTAACTCTTGCCGCTTAGGCTTGTTCTTGGGGTTTCCCCTTGGCTCAGCTCAAAAGTTACATCCCTTCTCTTTTAGCCTTTCGCCTATTTCCATAAAAATATCTGTCTCCTTAATGCAGATATTAGCAAGAAAGCAATCTGATTGAAAAAATTCATACTAAAGTGTTAGTGACTGATATCACCATCACACTCATAGGGGTATCTGATTGTTTACAAAGGAAGGATATGCTCCCAAATTAGGGCATTTACTCAAAACATTGAGGACACGTGGTTGCCAAGGAATGATTTTTAGAAAGATGAGAGAAAGATTTAGGAGTGAGGAGCCTTCTCAGATCCCCTAACAGCTTGCCATAAGGATGCTTGCTCATGCCCAAACCTGGCTTTGTTTCTAGACATAAAAGGACAGAAAAGACAATCCTCCATGTTCACACATCAGGATAGAAGTAGCTTTGTGGTCTGAGGACAGAGTAGTAACAAGCACAGTTTGATTCTCGTTGTGCCAGCCCCAATCCAAAATCAGCTTCTCTGATTGCAGTTAAAAACAAATAGCAAAAAAGCATGAAGAAACATATGTTAGACAATTTCTATGTGTATGTTACCTTGTTTACTCTTCACCACAACCTAGGACATAGATGCCAGTATTGTCCCATGTTCCAGGTGGAACTAGGTTCAGGAATACTTAGTGACTTTCTCGGGGTCACATAGATAAGGTTAGAGAGCTTGTATTCAAGTTCATTCAGGCTGGTCTGCTGAAGCTGTCTTCCTCCTCTTTTGCCTCAAAATGAAAACTCTATCCTGAAGTGGTGGCGGTTTTCCTGGCCAGGGCATTCAGAGCGCTAGTTACAGCTCTCCCATTTACCAGGTCGGGATTCACCTCCTCTCTCTGGGCCTCAATGTCCTCAATCTGGGAAACTGGCAGACTAAATCCTTCTAGGGCCCCTTATTGCCCTGAGTGTCACCATGCTGGGTGATTTTTCCTCTGATAGTACAGGGCTCATTGGATGTGCAAATGTCAAAATGTCAGCAGTGCCATGAGCCCTTGGTTCCTGAGACGCCTCTTGAAGGGTGGCAAAGTGTGGACAACTTTGGAGCCAATGAGGACAACTCCTCAGAGACCGGGAGAGATGGAGTGCACTGGGGCTCATCCCACTAAACTTGGAATTTCCTGGAGAATGGTGAGTCCATGCAACTCCTTGTGAACAGGGCCCGAGTCTGTGGCGCAGGGAGTACCAGAGTCTTCACAAGGTGGTTGAGAATTTTGGTGTGTTTTTCCTCTCACCTTTTGAAAGCCAAGAGGTCAGCTTGAGTGTAACTCTGACAGATGAAATCTGCTCCTTGTTTGGAAACACCCTTTTCAAATCTAGCCTGAGATGGGATTAAGAGAGCAGCTTTGGCTCGTTTTCAGGACTGTCATCTGATGAACATCTCTGAGCTCATTTGAAGGAAGTGACAGAAGAGAGAGAGATTTCAGATCAGGGAAATTGGCAACAGGCTCCATTTGCATTGGCCTCCCCACCTCCAACCTGCAGTTTGCAAAAGATAAAAGCTCCAGAGTAGGAAAGCGACACAGCGCCACCTCCCGGCAGCTGCTGGACTGGCCGAAGCCTCTAGCGGAAGCCAGGTCTCCCCTGCCTCAGGTCCTGCCAAAAGGCGTGGGAAGAGAAGTCCTATCCTCAACTCCCATGCAGTGAAAACAGGAGGGTTACCCAAGCTACCTGCATTCAGTTCACACAGGGTATATAAGTGTGCAGTTATGTATCTTGCGCGCACACACACACACACACACACACACACACACCCCGCACATAGAAAGCCAAGTTGAACTCTGAGTAGGTTTATCTTTTCTTATGAGGGTCAACTCTCTCCTCCACCTACTTTTAGACACTTCTAAAAGTCAAGACCAGTAGTTAGGATATAGACGAGCCAGATTGCCTGATTCAAACCTCAGCTTTGCCACTTAATAGCTGTGCAATCTTGGCCAAGTTACTTAACTTCTCTGTGCTTCTGTTTCCTCCTTTATAAAATAAGGACAATAAGGGTATCAACCTCAGAGGGCCATTGCAAGAACTGAGTTGATATCCACAAGCGTTTAGCACCATGCATGGCCCATGATAAGCTCTCAATGTAGTGTATTAGCTATTATTGTCATTCAATTAAACACAGCACACACACACAAACACACACATTTCTTCTTCTCTACACCCACCCATTAGGCTGATTTCTAATTTCTTGTTAGCTGAGAGGTGCCATGCAGGTGTTTCCAAATCATAGAAGTTAATGCTAAAGTCATAATTTTGCTGAAATAATTGACCTACCCAAATTCACACTCTAAATTTTGAACAGACTAGTTGGCAGATTTTGAGAAATAGTCATCCTCAGGGAACTCCCATGTCCTTTTTTTTTTTTTTTTTTTTAAAGCAGCCTGGTTGCACAGCTGTGCAGTTGATGCTTTAGAATAAACCCAGGAGCTTGCTGGGTCTGCGTGTGACGCATACAATACCCTCTCTTTCAGATACTGGACTGAACTTCATCTTATTGAGGGACTTTAGTCCTGGGCTTCCCTACACTTGTGTGCAGTGCAGTCTGGAGGCTAATGAGTAAGAAAAGGCTCCACTTCAAACCTTCCTGCCACATTTGAATCAGAAAGGTCTCTGGGAAGGTGCACTGTCTTGGGACCAGATTTGGGATCCTGATGGAAAGTTCTCCCAATCTAGAGAAAAGATAGTGAAGCGACAGGCTGCCAAGGTCAGAGTCTGGCCTTTCCCAAAGTCAACCATAAATCAAAGCCTCCAAGGTGACCCGGTGTCAGAGACACCTGCTCTGAAGTATCCAGGGGGGATGCAGGGCTGGATGACAGGAGACCACCTCTTCCCCAGCCCGTCTGCTGCCAGGGAACACCAGCATGTGGGCTGTTCATTGCCACTGAGGAAGTTTTCCTGCTGTTTAATGAGGTTTAACTTTCCCAGTAAAGGAGGGCCTGGCCCAAACATCTGTTTCATCAAAGGGGTCAGAGTCTTGGAGACACAAAAGCGTCTCTCAGTGCCTCCATTCTCTGGCCTTTATCACTCCCAGAATTCATCCCATTAATGTGCTGAAACAGCCATGACTTTGGCATCAAAAACGCATCTGGGGAGCACAGCCAGGTTTCAAGGCGAGGAGGGAAGGAGAGAAAGGGAGAACCCTTTGAACCCCCTCAGACTTGGCACTTGGCTTCCTCTCATGCGCAAGACCTCACCATGACTCATCTGTTTTAGAATGTTTTGTTAGCCAATCCTTGATTTGCTTTAAGCCTCTCAAGTCTTAAGAAAATCATCATAAGGGAACTGGGAAAAGAGTTGCAATGTCTCAGGCCTAATAAATAATCCCCTTATGGGGGACAGCAAGTGACCAGAAGATCACATTCCAAACCAGGAATCTTCCTACTGGTGGCAGAGTACCTGGAGATCATGAAGATTTTTGCAGAAAACCATGAAATATTAAAGTTTTAAGTTTAACAGATTGAATATATGATTCAATTAAAACATTAATGTTTTAAGTTTAAAGGATTGTTTGAGTGTCTATATGCCAAATAGACACTCAAACAACACAGCCAAGTAACAAAAGGTTTAGAAAAATTTATCAGAGAAGAAGTACATCTGAGAAATGCCTTTTTGCTGAAATTTTTATTTTAAAAAATATTTTTAAATTGGGGAAAGATCGCCTCTGCTGAAGATAGTGGCATGTGTATTGTGTGACCCAGCTAGCACAGGGAGCCCTGGGGTCTGCAGCAGTGTAGCTTAAGAACAATTGTGCTAGGGCAGGGTTTTCAACCTTCCCTAGGTGTGACAACACACCTGAACAATGGCACGAGGTTGCCCAAAACACTCCCATGAGTGATGACAGGTTCAAATCCTGGCTCCATCACCCACTAGCTGCACCATTTTGGGAAGTCAACCAGGGATATTAACAGTATCTACTTTGTAGATTTGGAGCGGGTAAATGCGCAAATGTGACTCAGGAAGCACTGTGGATGGTGTTGAACACAAAGTAAGCACTCAATTAAAAGGAAAAATAGCAGTCACGATTTAGGCTTGATTTTCAGCCCCAGCTATCACCTCACCCCTTTCCCACTCAGAAAAGCAATTCACAAAGTAACATTGCTGTAGGGATATGCGGAATCTGCTCAAAAATTATTTAAAACTCATTTGCACATAGATTGAGTCATTGTCAGCAACAAATTATTTGTGAATAACTTCATAATGGATATTGATCAGAAGGCCTCAAATACAGGTGGGTGCTGTTCTTTTCTCCAAGCTGCATGGAGTTAAGCTGCATTAGTTTCCTATGGCTGCTGTAACAAGATACCACAAGCTTAGTGCCTGAAACAAATGCAAATTCATGACCTTACAGTTTAAAGGTCAGATGGATCTCAATGGGCTAAAATCAAAATGCTGGCCTCTTTTGTTCTGGAGGTGCTAGGGTAGAAGAGTTTTCTTGCCTTTTCCGGATTTTAAAGGCTGCCTCATTTCTTGGCTTAGGGCCACCTTTCATCTTCTGAACCAGCATTGGTCATCTGAGTCTTTCTCACGGTGCCATCTCTCTGGTTCTGACTCTTTCCCTCTTTCTTGTTCACGGTTCCTTGTGACTACACGGGGCTCACCCCAGTTACCAGGTAATTAGCAATCTTCATTTCCACTTGCTGTATAATGTAACATCTTCACAGGTTCTGAGAATTAGGATGTAGGCATCTTTGGAGAGGAGAATTATTTTGGCTACCACATGAGCCAACCTTGAATCTGCCAAAATTATTTAAAAGGTTGTGGTATTTGTCAGTAAGACATACACTGTATAACTTCACAACTGATATAGACCAGAAACACTAAGTGCTGGTGGGTGCCCTACTTTCCTCTAAGCTACATGAAATGTGAAAAAATAGGACAATACGGTTATCTTTTCATAAAACTAAATTTACTCTATGTAAAGAACTATTCTTTTGGTATTAAAAGGATGACCACAAATGATAGTTGGCTTTAAAATTTTTTTAATATATTTGGAAAACATAAAAAATTGACAATTAAGTCAGACAAGACCCAAAGGCTTTTTGGTCTCTGGTCAGTGTAATTCAGGGATGGAACTACACTGCCTCCTAGGAGCCCAGCTTCCAGCCCAGGGCACCCGGAGCCATGAACTCTCCACTCAGAGCCTACCCCTTCTCTACCCTTTGTCTATACTTTCCAGGGTTTAGAGAGTTTGGAGACAAAGGGCTGGGTCTGAACTCTTCCTCTGACATGGGGCTAATCATCCCTCAGTTTACCCATCCATAGAATTACCCCTTTCATAGGATTGCAAGAACAAAAATCCTCAAGTACAAATAGGAGTGGTTGCTTTTATAACTGAAACTTGAACTTCTGTATCTTTCTTTAATGTTTCCTGAGTGGGTGAGAGAAAGTAAAAGGGCCTAGAGCAGAGAGGTTCTCAACCTGTGGGTTGTGACCCACAGGAACTGTATTAAAGGGCTGTGGCATTGGGAAGGTTGAGAACCACTGGCCTAGAGGAACAATTAAGCATTTAGGGAATAGTTAGTCAGAAAGTGTTAAGTACATTCACATTGTTGTCTAACCAATCTCTAGAACGTTTTCATCTGGCAAAGCTAGACCCTTATATTCTTTAAAGAAATTTCCATTCCCACTCTTCCTAGGCCCTGGCAACCATCATTATACTTTCTGTCTTTATGAATTTGATGAACTTAGGTATTTCATACATGTACGTAAGTTGACTCATACTATATTGTTTTTGGAGGGACCAGTTTATTTTGCTTAGCATCATGCCCTTAAAGTTCCTTTATGTTGTAGCATATGTCAGAATCCTTTCCTTTTCAATGCTGAATAATATTCCATTTTAAGTAAACAGCACATTTTATTTGTCCATTCATCTGGTGGTGAACATGGGGTTGCTTCCACCTTTTGGCTATTGTCAATGATGCTGCTATGAACATAGGCATATAAACATCTCCTCGAGACTCTGCTTCCAATTCTTTTTTGGTATGTGCCCAGAAGTAGAATTGCTGGATCATATGGTAATCATATTTTTAATTTTTCATGGAATCACCATATTGTTTGCCATAATGGCTGCACTATTTTACATTTCTTTGTATGTGTGTGTTGAAGATGAAGATGTTTTAAAAATTATAATAATTCAAATTTTAAAATTTGGGGAAACTGTTTTTGTTTATGGATAGAAAATACTTTATATTTCTACCAACCGCATACAAGGATTCCAAGTTCTCTACATCCTTGCCAACAAGGGTTGTTAGTTTTGGTTTTTTGATAGTAGCCATCCCAATGAGTATGAGGTGGTCCTAATTTTACTTCAGTCAGTACAAAAGTAGGATCAGCTCATAAGACAAATATTGAAAAAGTGAAGAAAGACAAAATTGAAACAAAATCCACCCTACTTCCCCCTACTTGTTCCTACCTCTACGAGGTAACTACAATCACACTCCTTCGTGGGTGAATCCAGAAAATCCCATGCAAATATATTCATGTCATATATCTTTTTTAACACGCAACTACTTTAATAGTATGAATGCCATTCCACACTTGTGAAATTTCACGTAGTCATCTACCTTGGAAGGTTTTTCATGCCAGCCAACCTAATTTCTTTTCATGATCATAAAATATCCCATTGTTTATAACAAACTATAACTTCCTATTGGTGGACCTACTTGATTTTCAGAGCTTTTTATAAATTAAAAGAAAAAGAAACAGACCAACAATGAGAGACCGTGTAGTGGTGATTACAAGCGCAGACTCTGCTCTAAACCTGGCTGCTTAGCTTCTAGCTCTCCCATTTGACCACGTGGCATGTTGGGCTAGTGATTAATTCTTTCAGTGCCTCAGTTTTCTCATCTCCAAAATGGGGATGAGAACGACAACTACCTTCTAAGCTTACTGCAAGGTGAATGAATAAACACATACAAAGTTCCTAAGACACAAGGTGCTGTGTGTTAGCTATTACTCGGCTTTAATCAACACCCTTGAACATATCTATCTTTTTATACTTTTCTGAGCATTTATGCAGGACAGATTGGTAGAAGTTATATTGCTGGGCATAAGGGTATATTTTCTTCTTTTCACAAAGATTTTTTTTAAACAAATAGTCATTAGCAAGGAGGAAAAATTTGTTTATACAACCTGTGCTGTGACACTTAAATACGGCTAAAAGGTACCGAATTGTCCAACCAAAAAGATTTCACCAACATAGTAAGATGCCTCTAAGGCCCTGAGGCTCTGGAGCTTCATTCCTCACCCCCAACATCACTTTCTCCTATTTCTCCATCTTCTCTTCCCTGAACATCAGCCATGCCCTTTACCCTCTTCTGCCCAAAGGAAAGGAATTGGTAGGGATGGCTATGCCAAGCCATGCTCTGGGACCCTTTTGTAGTTGTGCGTGCCAGGTGCTTCCCACGTTGCTGGTGAGGGTTTCTCTGTATAGGTCCCCAGTTCTGTCCCCTTCACATATGCATCCATTTCCATAGCAAGAACCTGGGACCCCCTACCCAGTACCTCTCTTTTCTCTCCAGCCTTATTCCGCTGTCCTTGGTAGCCCCACCATGGATTTTAAGGCAAGGATGCACCAAAGCCCACAAAGCCACTCTGAAAGGCAGTCTCATTTTCTCAGGGCCCCTTCGTCTGGTGTTCCCTCTAGAAATATATATTTATTGTATTTGCTGGTTTTAAAAGCAAAGCAGGCTCCTTGTAAAACAAGTCGAACCATGCAGAGAAAGGAATCTCGATCGAGGCAAAATTTTTCCCATTATTTTACATCCCCAGACATAATCACCATTAGTAGTTTGTTAAATGCTCTCCTAGACTTTTTAAAACATGCATATTTCAAAAGAATATTCAATATTCTTTCAATTATATTACTCACATTCTGCAACCTGCTTTTTTTTTTTTTCTTTTTCTCAACGACGTGCATCTTTCCTTGTCAACACATCTCCTAAAATAGCTACACGACATCTTGGAAGTCTTTGTGTTAAAAACATACTTCTTGACCTTGGTTCCTAAATTCTAAAGCATGAGGTGTGTGGTATGGTGGGAAATGTACTGGATCTGGAATTGGAAGATGAGTTCTCCACTCAGCCTGTTGTGAGACCTTGAGGAACTTCCTTTCTCCTATTAGAAACAGAATAGAATTACACATGTGAAAGTACAAACCTACATTAAAATGCACCCAAGTATTTTTCTCATAAGACCATAATTAAGTTTTGGGTGAGATGAGGGCTTAATCCCAGGTAGTTAATCAGTTGTGTGGTCAAGACTTTGATGTCCTCCAAGAAAGAGTGGCTTTCATTTTTTCCAACAAGGAAAGACGTTATGGTCTGAAGACCATAAGGAACCCAGACCCCTGAACTTGCTGGGTGTTGCACTTAAGGAGAAAAAGAGACCAGAGCTTATCTTACCATGAGTCTCGGTTCTCAAGGAAGGGTCAAGGAAAGTCCAGAAACCGGATCACAGTTCTAGCTCAGGGCTCCCCCAGCCCCTTCACACAGCCTGTTTCCTGTAGAAAAGAGAGGACAGGTCTGGCTAGAGCTGGAGCCATGGGCTAAGAGGGCTGGATGCTCTCCTGGTAATGTCATCCAGGGCTCAAGGACAAGGCACCCTCCAGCGTGTACATAGAGAAGGTGATAGCCCGGGAGGCCAGACGTTCGGAATTTGGTTATTTTTCTGCCTCGAACTTTGGTCAAGTGACTGTGGGTCTTGAGTTTTTACCTGTAAAAGGAAGGGATTGAGAAGTAAGTTTTGGGACTTTCATTCATTTGTTCAATATTCTTTAAAAGCCTGCCCTAACTAGGCACCATTTGGCCCTTAAAGGCACACTAATTAGAAAAGAATAATGAGCATTTGCATAGTATTTCACTGTCCCAACATGGTTCTAAGAATTTTAAATATTTTAATCCATTTAATCTTTATAACAGCTCTATGAGGTAGGTACTATCAGCATTACTATTTTATAGATCAGGGCACTAAGACAGAGAAGTTAAGTTCTTGCCCAAGTTTACAGAGCAAACAGGAAATGAAGCTGGATTTGAGCCCAGCACCTTGCCTCAAGGCTGTGCTCTTAACCTCTAGGGAAAGTCACAGTCCAGTGGTAATAGTGACTCCTATTTATTGAGCATTTACCATGTGTTTAACTGTATCAAGTGCCTTATACTCCCTGTGGTGTTTAATTCTCACAACAGTCCTGTGAGGAAGGGAGTAACACCCCATTGTACAGGTAAGAAAATTAAGCCCAAACAGCTTATAAATAGCAAAGATGGAACTTGAGCCCAGGTCTGTTCAACTGCAAAGTCTGGGCTACGAAACACTGTGCTGTTCTGTTCTCTAATCCAGCATTTGTACATCGTTGAAACTGAAATAAGACCTGGAGGCTCGGCGCCTGTGGCTCAACGGGCTAAGGCGCCAGCCACGTACACCTGAGCTGGCGGGTTTGAATCCAGCCCGGGCCCGCCAAACAACAAGGACGGCTGCAACCAAAAAATGGCCAGGCGTTGTGGTGGGCGCCTGTGGTCATAGCTACTTGGGAAGCAGAGGCAGGAGACTCGCTTGAGCTCAAGAATTGGAGGTTGCCGTGAGCTGTGATGCTACGGCACTCTATCCAGGGTGACAGCTTGAGGCTCTGTCTCAAAAAGAAAAGAAAAGAAATAAGACCTGGAGGTCTGGGTCAGGGCAGCCTCATTGTCCCGGCTGACTTCCATGGATCTTGTCCTGCGGCCTGAGTTCTCTGTGTTGCTGTCACTGGGGAGGCGGCCCAGCAGAAGCTGGGCTGTGGGGTCCTGGAGAAAGTAGAGAGCAGAGCTCCCTTTTTCAGCACCCCACACCATTTCTGGGCTGAACTTGCTGCAGCAGCTTCAAGGGGACATGGAGCAGAGGCCACCCCCAAGTAGTGGCTTCAGAGACCCCTCAAAGCCTCCCCCACAGCCTAACTGATGCCAGACGTTCCTCTGTTGCTGCCAATGAGTTACCAAGCAACCATCCCTCCCAGAGGGGTTGCACTTCGCCTCGAGTGTAAACAGCTTCCTCAGACCTCTGCCCCCTGAGATGAGGGCAAGTTCTGATGGAGAGATTGGGGCTTAGGTCCTGTGAGTCCTGCATACAGACTCACAGAGAAAACTGGAGATCCAGGAGCCACACCGGTGGGTGCAAGCTCCCGTCTCACTGGGGGCTTCAATAAATGTTTGGATGAGCCAATGAATGGATGGATGATCTAATGGACTAACAAATGAATGAATCAAAATGAATTTGGAAATGAAAGAATAAACAAAGGAATGAATGCATCAGCCTATGACGGAATGAATGAGGCCCAGCGCAGCCCTTTCTTCTCAACCTCAGTCTTGGTTCTGAGGCTACGGGTGAAGGGCAGAAGTTTCCAGAGCAGGAGGAAAGTGCAGCCTCACAGCTATCCCATCTGAGATACCAAGAGGGGGAGCCCACCAGCATCCCATAGGCTTTCCCGCTCTCGGTCCTCTGGCAAAAGTGTCATTCACCTGCCCCCCTCGCCTCCAGGACTGGGTAAGAAAAGCTCAGAGCCCCCACCTTTGGTACCCAGTGGGAGGAGAACAACCAGCCCCGTGTGAAGGAAGGGTCCTAACCCACTCCCTTCCCCCTCTGGGAAGCCACACAGAACTCCAAGTTAATTAAAGCCTCCACTCTGAGAAGAAGGGAAGGTTCCATTTGGTAAATTTAGAAACAGCTGGTTAGTTTTACCCATTACTTTTGTGCTAACATCAGTGGAGCTCATTCAACTCTGTCTTTTTATGAAGCTGTCCTTCCAATGCTACCTGATAGCTACTAATTGCTGCAACTACATTTCTGAATTGCAAATTTTCTGCACTGATAAAAACTTTGATTGCCTGTCAGCCACACATAAGGAAAAGATCAGCAGTGCTAAATGAGGGGTTCCACGCTTGGATAATAATGCCTAATGAATTATTCAGGAAAGAATGCTTGAATGAAGCAAACAATTTGAAGGGTTACTAGCAGCCGTAACAGTTCAACAGGCAAAAGAACAAAAGTATCATCCTGAACATTACACTAATGATTAAAAAATGCGTATTAATTCTAGATTTGGAGAAAAAAGAAATGCCAATCTGATTTTAAAGGTTAATCATTATTTTCTCAGTAATGCTCTGATCTCGCGTGGTGGGGGGGTTGGTGATGAAGGGGGAGAGTCCTTTCCCAATATTTTGGGATGTATAATATTATGACATAATAGAGTCATATAATTTCACACACATCATTTAAAAATTATAAATTTCAAATTTCATTGGAAAAGATAACACAAAAAACTAACAGCATGGCAGTGGAATGCTCGCTCGAGAGAACTTTGCTGAGTACACGCTGTACCAGCGCCAAGGACCCCCTCCCTGAAGCGAGGGGCCCTGCAGAAATAGCAAAATGAGATAAGATATATGTGATTAAACATATGCAAATACATATCATAATTAGTGACTCTTTCTGGTGGAATTGGAATGTGTTTTACATATTTTGCAAGTGCGCTGGTGATGCAGATGGAAAATTCTTTCGAAAGCTTCTGCCTACTGGGTCTGAAACCCTAGAAAACAAACCAATAAATCAGGTTTTAGCTTCTGTCCAACACTGACACATTTGCTGCTTTCATAAAAAAATTTATTTCTACCACCCAAAGTGCTAATTTGTTTTGACAGATGCTGTGGAGTTGCCAAATATGAGGGGGTGGGAGGAATCCTGAAAACAGTAATGCAAAAATAGTATAATTAAAGATGTTAAAAAATAGAAATGTAACTACTGTGATATTATGATGTACCTAAATATTTAAAAATAGCTCTTTGGGGGTTATGCTTAAAAATCTCGCGGCAATCAGGATCACCTGGAGGGCTCCTAAGACAGCCGCGGCGTAAGTACATGGCAGTGGTGGCATTTTAAGAGTAGTTTTTTATTAATGAAATATGCAGCCAACCACTTAACAGCCTCAACGACATGTTTTTTTCTCCCAGGTTAAAAGCCTGTGTTATTAGTGACCAATTAGTAATTTTATTATGAAGATGTTCAATGTCAAGGTAACGCTCCTCGTCTCTGGCAGTGACGCTGCACGGTGGCTTGGAAGTCTGACTTCAGGAGACGAGCTGACCATCTGCCAGGGCCTGCACACTCACAGATGACTAATGTTTTCCCCGGAGGACCGTGGCTCCCTGCGTTTCTGTTGCTGTCTTTTCGATATCAAAGCGAGGTTGATAAACACATTCAAGTCACAATTAAAAAACATTTTCACTGACCAGTTGCCACCGATAATATCACCAGACAGCTTCGGCCGTTGTTGTAACAACGTGTTTAGTGGTGTTGATGTGCAGGCAAGATGAAGTTTCCCGTTATCTGGTCCTTACCCAGCTCTGCCATTCTTTAATGACAATACCAGGGACTAGGAGTCTTGCATGGAAATGCCATTTGGCATAAATCAGGCAGAGAGACAGGGATGTTCAGGCTAAAGCCACAGGCCAGAGGATCTAAGGAAGCTGGAACGCACCGAGTAAGACTCATGGTAGGGGTCCAAGCCGGCCAGTGAGCTTTTGACTTCTGCTACCCTTGTACTGTCACCAAATTCAACTTAGAATGAAAAGCAGTGCTTTTTCACTTCCCATGACAAGATCAGGTTATCTCTGCCACCTACACGCTTTACAGGCTGGTCATAGATTCTTATTGTAAAACAAGAGCAATTTAACTGGACCTCAGGACTTTTGTCTGTGTGACGATGGGAGGAGTGGCTGGGTGGATGAAACAGCTATTACTATTTATTTATCTCCACGCTACGTGCCATTCAAGTATTTTGTACCACTGTATCTCCATAACAATGTATGGAGCAGATAGTATCATTTTTTCTTTTTTGCAGAAGAAAAAAAAGATGCTTAGAGAAATTATCTGCTGGAGGCCACACAATGCTGGCATTAGAATTTGAACCGCAGCTTGTCACGGCCTGCACATTTAATCCCTTCGCAATACAACGTTAGGTTCATAGAGGAAGCTGTGGGAGCTGGAGGAAGACTCAGATACCATCCGGTTGTTCACTTTGCAGAGAGGAAACTGAGGCTGAGAGAGCCCGAGTCATGTAGCTGGCCAGGGGCAGGGCTGCGCCACGTACCTCCTTGCACTGTGCCCCGTATGCTACACACACCAGCCTCCTAAAGGGAGCACGGTGGGCGTGGACTCTACTTGGCCTTGCCCATGTGCCAAGGATCTCCTGGGCTTTGTCCAGCCCTGCCTGGGAGTTCTATACTTTCCTCCATGGACTTTTCCTTTAGGACTCTGAGAGTCCTGGGTCATAACACAGGCCTTGTACTATCCTCCACACTTCTTAGCCACGGTGTTCTAGAACAACACCCAGCACAGATACCCTGTGAAGAGCGCAGCCGTGGCTCATGGGCGGGTGTCCCTCATTGCCGGCTCTCGGAGGGCGGGAGCTCATGGTCTTCCTTTTTTCTGAACAAAGTTAAGAGTAAATGTGCTAACCTTGGTCTTCAGTGGAGTGGTCAGGAGAGATGGGAAGTTGCATGTCGTAGACAGAACTCTGGGTGCCAGTCTGGAGTCCTACACCTGCCACTAGTCGCTGTGACTTTAGGCAAATCACATAGCTCATCTACCCCTCTGTAAACTGAAGAGACTGTGGGCTGAGGCCCCCCAGCCTTCTCCTCTCGGGCTTCCAGTATCATCCACATCCAGGGGCTCATGAAGAACAAGATCCTTCTGGGGTTTCTCTTCAGGATATTCAGAGGCTGTCTTCCTGTCAGTTTAGAAATTCCAGAAGGAAAAGCAGAATGCAACCTTCTCTAGAGCTTAAGAAATATACCTTCAGCATTCTTTAAGAGCTTCAAACTATTCTTGGATCCGGTCCTTCTATCTCTTGGGCTGAATCCATCTAGACCTGTTTGCCTCAGAGCTCTAAGCTGTAAAACGGGGAGCCCAGGAGCAACTGAAGTCCTCAAGCTTTCTGAAGAAAATTAAGCCAGATGAGGCACCAGATCTCTTAAAAATTCAACTTAAAATTCTAAGTAGGTTTGTTTTTGAGACCCAGTGCTGGTAATGGTGGTGGTGTAGTGGGGTAGGGGCGGAGGTTGAGGAGAAAGAGGGGAAACAATGACAAAAAAGCCCCCAAAGTCAAGAGAGAAACAGGCGATGAAGCAAACTAAGCCCTCAGCCCAGCTGGGCCCTTCCTTCCTCCTAATTTGTATAAATGTCTGATTGCACTGAGCTGTCACCAATAGTACCTAATGTTTATTGCATGCCCTCTACGTGCCCCACACGAGGCAAACACTCCACGGGTGTTAACTCATTTGCTCCTCACAACAGCCCATCAAGGTAGGTGATGCGTTTAACCTTCATTCTACAAACGGGGGACAGAAGGACAGAGATGCAGGTAAACTTGCCCAAGTACACAGTTATCAAGTGGCAGAGGCAGGATTTAAACCAGGCAGTCTGACTCTAGAACCCACTGGTAACCATTAGGCTTTCCTGCCTTCAATAAAGTGACATCCAGCCAGTAGGGCGCCGACCCCATATACCGAGGGCTGCAGGTTCAAACCCGGCCCTGGCCGAACTACATCAAAAATTAGCCGGGCGCTGTGGCGGGCGCCTGTAGTCCCAGCTACTTGGGAGGCTGAGGCATGAGAATCGCTTAAGCCCAAGAGCTAGAGGTTGCTGTGAGCTGTGACTCCACAGCACTCTACCGAGGGTGATAGAGTGAGACTCTGTCTACACACACACACATAATAATAATAATAATAATAATAATAATAATAAATAAAGTGACATCCTCCAGGTCAGATTACTTTTTCTGGTATAGAATCTCTCTCACCACACACAGACATATATTCAGTCAGCCCTCATCTGTGTTCAAGGCCGGACCACAACCAAGTTCAGAGTAGTGAAGGGCATTTCCCTTTTAAGGATGTAACAGAATTTGTAAAGAGCTGGGTCATGGGTCAGGTCAATTTGTACTTGGATGGACGGGCCCCACCAAGGCAATTGAGCCGCTGGATTTCTAGCGCCCCTTTGCTCTGTAGAAGGACATGCTCCTTCTCTCCTAGGGAACGAAGAGCTTCTTAGCAGAATGATTTTTTAAAAGCTTAGTAATCTAGGAGCACAGTGCAGCTATGGGATATTTCCATTACTGCAGCCTTCCACTACCTCCTTGCTCTCTCCAGCTGCAAATGTGCATTCTGGAAAGCTGGGAGGAATCAGCGGGTAGGAGGTGATCTGTCAAAGTGCAGGATTGGTTGTCACCTGTCCAGTCCATTTCTGCGTGTAGAGGGATTTAAACCTAAGCGGGGCCAGGGAATTAGCTCCATGCCCTCTTGGCCCCTTCACCCTCTAGGCAAACCATAAATCAAATGGAATCTCCCCTGTGCTAAGGGGCTGCAGAGCTGTCATCCCACTGTGCTGTGCTCAGGGGGAGGGGTCTTCGGAGAGACGCTCACCAGCAGGAAGAACTGCATTGCTGAGTGTCCTCCACAACACGGCCACCGCAGAAGCAATGCATGCGCTGGCATGTTTCTGGGCAAACAACGACACTTTTTATTTGCTTGTGTAATGAAGGATTATGTCTAAGCACACCAGTGAATAGCAGGAGATCGTCAACGCCCAGGTGGCCACTTTCCTCAGAAGCTGAGTGAGTCCTTCTGCTGTCAAGTGCACAGTGGAAATTTTCTGAGTGGGAATGTCCCCTCATTCCTGTCCTGCAGCAAGAAAATAAACACTGGAGGAGTTCATGGACAAGGAATGGGCATTTCTAAGAGAATGACGGAGAACTCATTTGGTCCCTTCTGACTGTGACCCTACAGGAAGAAAAAAAAGAAAAAACTGCCTCGTTGCCCAGGAAAAAAATGGCAGGCAAAGTGTTCACCTCCAAGTGCCATTGCTGACCTGGAGAGAAAGTCCATTGTTCTTACTCTGGAAATTGCCAGGCTTCGAGCAAAGAAGACTAGTTAGAAACTGACAGGTTTCAATATCTGGAAGAAAATAAAGGTCAGGCTGCGGATGTTCCGGCTTTGTCTCTTCCTCCCATTCTGCCACCTCCTCTCAGTAACAATACTCTTTTTTTGTTTTTTTTTGTAGAGACAGAGTCTCACTTTATCCCCCTCAGTAGAGTGCCGTGGTGTCACGCAGCTCACAGCAACCTCCAACTCCTGGGCTTAGGGGATTCTCTTGCCTCAGCCTCCTGAGTAGCTGGGACTATAGGTGCCTGCCACAATGCCCGGCTATTTTTCTATTTTGCAGTTCAGCCGAGGCCGGGTTTGAACCCACCACCTTCGGTATATGGAGCTGGCGTCCCACTTGATAAGCCACAGGCGCCGCCCAGCAACAATACTCTTTAATTCAATAAATACTGAGTATCTACTTTGTGTCCTGCTTTTTGGTAAGCACTAAGGGTAAGATGGTTAAAACCACTAACAAATGTAAAGTTTAGAAAGTGATAGGGAATAAGATCTCAGGAAATCTACATTTCCTAGAGAAGCATGGGTTTCTTCATCTGTATAATAAATATGATATCATCTATTTAAGTCCAGGCGAAACAATTGTTTCTAGCATCACTCCTTAGTTGTTATGTGTTGTCAAAAATATCCAGCGTTAAAGTGTGAACCAATTTTAAGACTTCATTTAGTCCCTATGGGCTGGAAGGGTCTGGAAATCAGAATGGGGGCAGTTCTGAGGAAAGAGATTTAGGATGCAAAACTGCGAAATCAGATTCCATTTATCTCTCTCTCTTTCTCTCTCTCTCTTTTTTAATTGTTGGGGATTCATCGAGGATTCTCATGATCTCATTCCTAAATCATCTAAATTTCCAGCCTTATCTTCTAGTGGTGCCAACATTTGTCCTCAAGATGGAGTGTCCGGGCTTCACATTAAATGTTATTATTATGAATTGCAAACATGCAATTGTCTTCAAGTAATTTATATGGCAGAGGGATTTCTGATTATTGATTACTTTGATTAAATAAAAGCTAGCCTTAAAATCAAGCCTGTGCAAAAGAGATGGTAAGAGACCTTCAAACACGAGAAAGTCCATGTTTAATGCTAATGGTATTAGAGCTGGGAACCAGAAATTTCTAAGACTTGCTCTGTTAGTTACTTCTCCTCCTATCAGCTAAGGAACCTTTCTTTAAGAAAAAAATTGCAGGGGCTCTCCTACAACTTGAACTTTAATTTGGAAGTGAGAACAATGTAACCTAAAAATTTGTTCCCTCGTATTAATTTGAAATAAAAAAAATTATATTCTGGACGTGGTGGCTTGGCCTGTAATGGCTGTAATCCTAACACTCTGGGAGGCAGAGGCAGGCGGATTGCCTGAGCTCAGAAGTTTGAAACCAGCCATCAAGAGCAAGACCCCATCTCTAAAACATAACCAGGCATTGCGGCTGGTACCTGTAGTCTCAACTACTTGGGAGGCTGAGGCAAGAGGATCGCTTGAGCCCAAGAGTTTGAGGTTGCGGTGAGCTACCAAGGGCAACAAAGTGAGACTCTATCTAAAAAAAAAAAAAAACCCAAAAATTATAAAAGAAAAACAATTAGAATGGAAACAGTAAGACCCCATTGTAATGCTAAAAATAGGATTAAAGAATCAGTCAGGGTGGCGCCTGCAGCTCAGCGAGTAGGGCGCTGGCCCTATATACCCTTCCACACGCCCCTCAGCACCCCCTCAGCACCAGCCGGCACAACCACCCTCGGGCTCACTCCAGTGGGCTCATCAGGCCCTGCCTTCTAATGGAATTCCTGGGAGGAGTTCCTGAGAGCTAAAATTCCCATCTCACGCTCAGAACGAGGTCGTCCCATGATGTGTCTCAGCAGAGTCTACAAGCAGCCCCTGGGAGGTCACCTGCCGTGCCTGCGGTCTGCCTGGCCACACATGTGTCTGCAGCTGCCTCCCACAGGGCTTAGGCCACTCTGAGAATGGTCGGGCTTGGGAGAATATTTCGTGATGGTCAGGGAGCTTTAAAATATGTTAGAAAAAATCCCACCTTTAATACCTCTGTGTAGATGAAGATTCCCTTTAAAAGGAAATAAGCTCCTATAAAGGGTCTCAGGGTATGTGTGACCCCTGCTCACTTTTTTCCGACAACGCAGTCAGAGACTTCAGGAAGGAATCAAAGGCACCGGTAGAAGTTCCCAACCATTTTGGCACCAGGACCCCTTTCATGGAAGACAATTTTCCCAAGGATGTAGGGGGTGTGGGCTAGGAGGCAGGGCCCAGGCGGTGATCTGTGCGGCCCGCTTCCTTGGTTCTAGTCCTTTTCATGCTCCTAACCAGCTGGTGTGGCTGATGGGAAATCTGGACCTCCCCAGCCTCGAAGGACATTGATGGGTTACATTTAAAGCAATCATTCAAATTGTTCCCACCTGCTCACCAAAATGTCAGCCACCTATTTACTCCCTCCCCAGCCCCCACTGTTATAAATTCCCCGAGGGCATCTCATGTGTGTACAACATAAGTTAGGTGTCTTCAGGGTATCTGGGGACACTGCTCCCATTTCTGATGTCTCTCACTGGGCATGATGGTGTCTCCCTGAAGACTGCCACCATCCTACCATTTTTTCCCACACCTCAGGAAAGTCAGAAGTCTTAGTGCCAAGATTCCAAATGATCAGTTTTAAAGGGTTTCCTTTCCTGGTGAGTCATACTGTAAGCAATTTCCAAAAACAGTATTGCTGGTGCCTCCAGAGTTTTGTAGACTTTTCCAGACAACTCTGTCTGGGTCAGATGCCAGGATAGAGATTTCAGCTTTCTGGGGATGGTGAAGGGGCTCCTAGGTTGGCTTGTGATGCTTGGTTCTGTCTTCCCATGGGGTAAGATTTTTCCTGGGAGACCCCTCACATCTCATGGCAGTAATCCCTCTCCAGGTAAGCCTGTACTGAGGGGGAAAATGGCCTTGAACATGGGCACATGATTTATGCTTCTGCATCTCAGTTTCCACACACATAAAATTATTGGACTAAATCAATAGGTTATTGAAAGTGAGGACCTCTTTATTTTCCTCCGGTATATTAAGGTCTAATTTACATACAATACAATGCTAACTTTTTAGGTACAGACTTTGAGAAGGTTTGAAAATTATGTACATCATTTTTTATTTATTTATTTTTGAGACAGAGTCTTGATTTGTAGCCCTTGGTAGAGTGCCATGGAGTCATAGCTCACAGCAACCTCAAACTCTTGTGCTCCAGTGATTCTCTTGCCTCAGCCTCCAGAGTAGCTGGGACTACAGGGGTGCCTGCTTGGCTCTTTTTAGAGACAGGGTCTCGCTCTGGTGCAGGCTGGTCTTAAACCCATGAGCTCAGGCAATCTACCCACCTTGGCGTCCCAAGTGCAAGGACTACAGGTGTGAGCCCCCACACCCAGCCCCTAGTGTACATCATTTAACCACCAGCACGCATGAGCGTTAGAACATTCCCTTCACCCCAGAAAGTTTGCTTGTACTCCTTTGCAACGAACCCCCTTTCCCACCCCCGCTCTTGTTATCCTCTGATAAATTTTTTTTTCTCTAAAACTTTTTCTTCCCTAGAATGTCATAAAAATGGAATTCTGTTTTATTACTGTGTTCAAAGAGTTCTTTATATATTCTGGATTGAAGTTCTTTATAAGTAATGTGTTTTAGGAGGGCTTTTATTAAAAAAAAAAATACTAAACCGGCTCAGCACCTATAGCTCAGTGAGTAGGGCATGAGCCACATACACCAAAGCTAGTGGGTTCGAGCCCGGCCCAGGTCTGCTAAACAGCAATGACAACTGCAACCAAAAAATAGCTGGGCATTGCGGCAGGCACCTGTAGTCTCAGCTACTTGGGAGGCTGAGGCAAGAGAATCACTTGAACCCAAGAGTTGGAGGTTGCTGTGAGCTGTGTGGTGCCACAGCACTCTACCGAGGGCGACATGATGAGACTCCGTCTCAAAAAAAAAAAAAAATACTAAACCATTTCCAGGACTCCCAAATGATCCTAGTGTATAGTTCTAAAATATCCTTTGGTCCAGAAAATATACAGTGCCAAAAAACAGTTAAATGCCTTAAATAAATTTGCAATGTATTAATTACGATAGAATCTAACATAGTTTTTACAAAAGCCATACACAGTATTTACTTGGATGAGAAGCTTCCTTTGGGACTTCCCTTGGAAAGCTGATAAAATACAATGATCCTGTTTCCACTCAAAGTTGTCAAACACACATACTTATAAAAAATACTTGCATGCAATTTCAGAGGTTTGGTAGATGCCTAAAATTCATCATGAACTTAGGATAACTCTGTGGTCCTGAGAAAAGGCTTCACTTATTGATTTAGTGCACAGATAGGCATGATGCATATGTGGGCTCAAACATCTCCACAACAGCTCCAGGTAGCCCCAGAGGCTCAGAATCCACTATCAGTAACCTCAGCACTGCTGGTCCAACAAAATCTACAATTCAAAAAAAAAACAAACCTACAAGGACAAGATGTTCAGCTACCCGAAATGACACATTCGTCTGGTGCCAGAAAAAAATCCTTGGAAAAACCAGAGATGCTTTTTTTGCTTGTTTGGATTAAAAAGGATGGGGGGCAGGGGAGAAATATCCCTGCCTGGGACTGGTGAATCGAAGCTTTTCTTCTCAGCCCTTTCTGTTCTGGTTTTAGGAGCTGAGGTTCCCTCTCCGGGTGAGGGACCAGACCTGGTTGTGAATCAGCTGGCTGAAGCCTGCCTTCTTTCCGTGGGCCTTGCTGAGGATTTCTCTGGCGCTTCCCATGAACACACTTAATTGGCCATGTGTCAGCTCAATTGCTGAGCCGATCTCAGTCATGATGAATCTTTCCTGCTCTTTGCCCCTGGCCCCAGCTTGCCACATAATTCTGTATCATCAGCACTCACCATGAATTTACATTTGTTCTTTTTTTTCTGGGTCATTTATTAATATAAAGCTAGAGGCAGAAAAAGCCCAACATATTGATTTGGAAGGATCATGCCTTCCCACTTAACTGTTGAACATTAGTAGCAAAAACGGACACATACTTGTGAAATCTGTGGATAACGAAGGGGAGGGGGTCACTCTCAAAAGATGCTTTGGGAGGGAGATTTGGTGATGGATAGGGAAGCTGTTGAGAGACAAAAGATAAAGATCTCTGATGATTACTGGTTGAATGGTTGCAGGGTAATTCCATCAACTGCAAAGATGGGAGTAGGTTAGAGAAAAAAATAGATATAAGTTCAGTTTCAAAAATGTTGATTTTTGAGAAGTATGTGGAGATAGCCAGGAATGAATTGGATAGAGAAGCCTGCAGGTCCGAAGTGAGGCCTGGGCTGGAGATGGAAAGTTGGGAGTCATTGGCATGTAGGCCTGGGAGTAGAAGAGCTTGTCCAGGGTTTTGCAAATGGTGCTCCGGGGTATGGACGCCACGTTGTCTTCTTCCTGGGCAGAGGCTACAGAACTGACTGAGATGTGTAACTCTCCTTCCCCACCCCACCCCACCCCCACCCCCGTGAGCAAGCAGCATGTTTCCACTCTTTGATGAGTATGTTTGTGGGGGGAGGGGAGCGGTGTACCTCTGTACTTCTTTTGTTCCTTCCAAAAGAAAATCCATTATGCAAAGCATCATCAAGCAATGCAGATTTTAATAAAAAGGGTTAGAGAACTGAAAAAGATTGCTGACAGGCACCCTTATAGCAACTCTCTCCATGCATCTCCACCAGATGCATGTGTCCTTTCTTGGTCACCTCCTCTCCCACCATAACCTATGGCCTTTCTCCATGGCCACCCATCCACCATGAAATATTCATTGGGCATTTTATTGTCCCAAACAACTCCCCTTTCTCTAACTTGTACATTCCTCTCAGTAAAACAAAATCTATGCAGCTTACCGGGCCCACCTTCTCATAGGAAGTAGAATGCCAATAGTATTGAATAGTATTATAGCCCTTGGGAGAGTTCACACAAACACAGAATTAACCAACATGGGGTGTAGTGTGGGATTGCAAGCAGCATTTCTCCCCCTTGGTACTAGTGACATGTAGGGATGAATTCGTCTTTGTTGAGGGGTAAAAGGGGCATTCTCGTGCATTGTAAGATGTTCAGCAGCATCCTTGGTCTCTACCCACTAGAGGTTAATAGCACACACTTCCCCCACCCCCGCCCTATTTCTGATTTCTCATCTTCTTGAGATAAAATTCCAACTCTCCCACTCACAAATTTTGTCACTCTGATGAATTATCTAACCTCTAGGTGCCTCGATTTTCTCATCTAGAAAGTAGGGATAATAATAGCACCTATTTCATAGAGTTCCAGCGAAAATTAATTGATGTAATACTCGTAACAAGTATCAGAACAGGGCTCACCATATAAAAAGTACTCAGTCAAGGTTACCTCTTATTAGTCCAAAGGGTGTATCAAATCAGGCCTTCTGTCTGTATATAGGATTCTCTCCGAGAGGAACACTGGTGAAAATCTTTTTTCCAGTTTGACATATTAATTTTATTCCTAATCAATTCTGAAAACCTGACACCAAGAAAATTCAACTGCTGTTTTTAAAAAAGGATTTGACTTTGCAGCCAGCTCAATAAGCAAAGATCAATGACCTTTTTACCGCTTATATATGAAGTAGCCCCTGACGCTTGGCACCAGGGCATCCCTTTGATTCTAATCTACTGAGGGTGAGAACTTGTTGAACTTAAATGAAACAGCTGGGACACCCATCCTGTATCAGAGGGAAACCTGACATCCTCCCCCTTGCTTCTGGGAATGCGTGGGCACAGTTAAGTTTCTATGGCTTACCTGTGCTCCAGTTCTTTCCCTGAATTCTTCATCTTCCTCTCACCTGGCATGCCTCACCTGTTCTTTACCCTTGTGCATCACAATGAGAGACAGTTGGTCCCTTCCTTTTGATAGCTCCAGCAAACAGTCACATGTGGGACAATTTTTACTGGTAATTCAGCAGTGGGGAATGGTGAACCACTTTACAGTTGAACATTAGACATTCCTGAACTTCAAAGTGTCTTAGTGATACCCATCTTCCTGAACTTCTCTCTCGCGTCCCACACCTTTCCTCTTACAGAAGCCCCCCCTGTCTCTCTGCCACTTTTCATCTCTTTCCCAGCTTTTCTTTGTTCTTGGGCTTATCTCCCGTGTCCTCAAAATTCATCTTTCTTTACTCTGCAGAATAATTTGGTTCTGCTTGTTTCACTTGCATGCCACAAAGAAAGGACCCTAAGAAAGACTTACTTGCAAAATGGCACCTCAAGGAGTTGAGTTTTAAAAAGACAGTTATTTTCCTGAAGAATTTCTCAGCCAACTTTTGAAAACATTATGGTTACATTAGTTTCCGTATCTTCCCATAACATTATGGAGCACACAGCCCCATATTGCACAACTATTCTCTTTGAACAGGGATTATTGCCATTTTTGTAGATACTTTTCTAGTTTTATGTTTTCTTTTCTTATTTATTTTTAGAGACAGGATCTCACTCTGTCATCTCAGCCAGAGTACAATGGCCCAATCACAACTTACTATAGCTTAGAACTTCCTGGGTTTATGCAGATCTCCCACCTCACCCTCCCAAGTAAATGGGACTACTGGTGCCTGCCATCACACACAGCTAATTTTTAAAATTTTCTGGAGAGATGGGGTCTCCTTGTGTTGCCCAGGCTGGTCTTGTACTTGTTGCCAAAAGTGATCCTCTCTCCTCAGCCTCCAAAAATGCTGGGATTATAGATATGAGCCATCAGGTCCAGCTTCATCAACTTTATTAAGACAAAATTGAGATTAAACACATCCATTTTAACGTGCCATTTAACGAATTTTGACAAATATATATACACCCATGCAGACATCACCACAATCAAGGCCTAGCAAATTTGCCTGATACCCTCAAAAGATCTCTAATGCCTCCGTGCAGCCCCCAGCCCCAGGCAACTACTGATATGCTTTGTATAACTGTAGATTGATTTTGCCTGTTCTAGAAGTTCATATAAACTGAATCATTCAGGTTGAGCTCATCTGTGTCCCGCATCTTGCAGTCAGCGTGATGTTTTCGAGAATCATCCACGTGGTATGGGTCAGTAGGTTCTCCCCTATCATTAAGTAGTTTCCCTTGCATGCATGTATGAAAGTTTGTTTATCCTGTTGCCAGAGGACAGTTTCAGGCCCTGTTGTTCACATACACATTTGTATTTAGTCGTTATGCAAAGAAAGCAGAAAGCAGCAGAGAGGAAAACCAATGCAATTAAACTTAATCTGTGGCAAACACTTTCAACATTTTGGCATATTTCTTTCCAGTATTGCTGTTTTTTCCTCAGTTTTACACATCTTTAAGGCAATATTTCTCCCGCATATTACTTACATTGCTTTTGTCACATCAAAAGATGAAATGTTTATCATAAGCATTTTACTGAAAGCTGTTAAAAAGAATGGGGTAAGTGGTGCTGATGTCAAAAGGTTGTCCAGATACATCGCTGTGCAAAACTGCAGAACAGTCCACTCAGTGTGATCGCATTTAGGAGGGGACAAGTGGTAGACGTTTCTATGTAGGAAAGTCAGTAGCTGAGTCAGAGCGTTAACCTAAAACTAGACTGTACCCAGTTCTCAAAGGTCATACAAAGGACTTTGGATGTGTTCGGACTGAAATGGGGGCCACTGGAGGGTTTAAGCAGAGAAGTGATATGACATGACATGTGTTTTAAAAAGTTCTTTCCAGATCATGTTGAGAAAAGACCATAGAACAATGTGGAAGCAGAGAGGCCAGGTGAACAGGAATTGAACTCTCCTGAGTAAAGAGTTAATGGTAGCTGGGGCCAAGGTGAGGGTGGTGGAGATGGCAAGAGATGGGGAGATTCTGGACATTATTTTAAAGCTGTGCCTCATGGATTGGCTGTGAGGTGTGAACTAGAAGTCAGAGATGACTTCAAGAGTTTAAACTGAGCATCTGGATGGGTGTACTTGACATTTGCCAAAGTGGACAGCAAAGTGGGTTTGGGGAGGGAAAGATGGGGAGCTGGATTTGGACATGTTCAGCTTAAGAAAGATTTTACATAGATATTACATGGTGGTTGAACAGTTGGATATAGGAATCTGGAGCTCTAGGGAGTGATAAAAGATGAAAATAAAAATTTTAAATTCATCAGTGTATAGATAACACGTAAAGACATTTGATTGGATAAAATCACCAAAGTGTCATGAGTGAGTTTAGAGCAGTGCTTCTCAACCTTCCTAATGCTGCGACCCTTTAATACGGCTTCCTCATGTTGTGGTGATCCCTGACCCTAAAATTAGTTTCATAATGAAATTATGAAAATTATTCATAATGAAAATAATTTTAGGGTCGGGGATCACCACAACATGAGGAAACCATATTAAAGGATTGTGGCATTAGGAAGGTTGAGAACCACTGGTTTAGAGAAAGAAGAGAAGATGTCCAGGAACTAAACCCCAGGACATTTGAACATTAAAAAAGCAGAGAAATAAGAATAAATCAGCAAAGGAAACCAAGAAGGAGTGGGCCATGAGGGAGGAAGAGAAGGAAAATGTGGCTCCCTGAAGGCCAAGCGAGAAAGGTGTTTCAAGGAGGAGAAAGGGACTATGTCAAAAAGGAGTTGATAACAACTTAATTTAAGTTGAAGACTGAAAACTGGATGGTTGGATTTAGCAACCCTTCACAGAGCCATTATGGAGGGGTGATGGGGTGAAAGCCCAGCTGGGGAAGGGTCAAGAGAGACCGGGAGGGAAGAGTTTAGATTAAAAAAACAAAAAAATAAACTTAGTTAAAGGTTTGAGCAATAGAATTTATGAGGAACAATGACTGGAACTAGGCTTATTCAGTCTCAAAAGTGAAGTTGTCTTAGTCCAGGCTGTTTTAATAAACTTGTTTTAACAAAACAAGCCATCATAGACTGGGTGGCTTATAAATGATAGAAATTTGTTCCTCAAAAGTTCTGGAGGCTTAAAGGCCAAGATCAGGGTGACAGTGTGGTTGTGTCCTGGTGAGGACCCTCTTCTGGGCTGCCGAGTGCCAACTTCTTATTGTGTCTTCATGTAGGAGAGAAGGAACTAGCTCTCTAGCCTCTTCTTAGAAGGGCACTAATCCCATTCATGAGCGGTCCACTCTCAAGACCTAATTACCCTCCAAAGGCCTCATCTCCAAATACCATCACTGTGGGGTTACAGTTTTACCATATGAATTTGGGGGACACAAACATTCCGTCTATTGCAGAAGTTATACGACAACTAGACATACCAAGAGGATATATACAGACTCTAGGGACAGATTCTAGTAATGAAGTACCAGAATGAATGGGAATCAAGCTCAGCAATTAAATCCCAGATGCACTCTGATTCATTGCATGATTTCTTTTCTTTCTTTCTTTCTTTTTTTTTTTTTGACAGAGTCTTACGCTGTAGCCCCAGTAGAGAGTCTGTGGTGTCACAGCTCACAGCAACCTCAAACTCTTGGCCTCAAGCGATTCTCTTGCCTCAGTCTCCCAAGCAGCTGGGACTACAGGCGCCCACCACAACACCCAGCTATTTGTTGCTGTTGTTGTCATTGTTGTTGTTGTTGCAATTGTCATTGTTGTTTAGCAGGCCCCAGGCTGAGTTCAAACCCACCAGCCTCAGTGTATGTAGCCGGCACCCTAATCGCTAAGCTATGGGCCCTGAACCCATTGTATGTTTTCTACCAAGATTTGACTTCTCTGGACCTCAGTTCTCACATTTATAAAACGGGAGTGCTGAACCAAAATGCCTCTGAAATCTTGACAGTTATATACTATGACATCCTTTAGGCATTTAAAGATCCTTAACATAAAACATTGTGAATACCTTTTTTTCTCCTCTGGCTGTTAATAACTTTCTTCACAGGACCCTAACTCTATTCTTGACCCTCTCAAACCTGCGGATGACTTTGCCTTCTTCTCTACACAGACGGAAGGTGATGACAGAGAAACATTCTTCAGATGCCTTGCCTTTAACTCACAAGTTCTCCATGCCTTGGGAGGAAAACTATTCCTCTTCCTTTCCATCGTGCGCCCTTAATTCCATCATTTCCCTGTCCCTTCTATAAAAGTTAGAATTGAAACCTCTGCTTTCACAGAGGTGAGTGAATGAATTAACTTTCAGTTCTCACTAGGGAGGGATTCTTACATCCTTTCTTCAGACAGTAAAATGGAGGCCCAGAGAGTATAAAATAATTGCTGAAATTTACATCCATGGACCAGGAGCGTCTGGGGTATGGACCAGGTCTGCCTGATGCCTCAGCTCTTCCATCTCACCACAGTCTTCATCAGATGGAAAGCATCCATATCATTCTTCATCTTTTCTGCCTTTTTGACCTACATCATTATCATCTTTGTGCTGCTGAGATTGTTTATGTTGACCTGGCTGTGGATAATCATTGGCAAAATGCCCACTGGAAAGTCTGTTTACCTGCTTACATTGTAATTTTTTAAAACTCTTGGCTTCTTTAGGGCTCTTTTCAATTACTGATGTGCACCTTTTAAATCCTAATGCCAGCTATGCAAAAGAATTCACCAACATGTTACCGGTTATATAAAGCTCACAAATATGAAAAAACTAAACAATATGTTCAAGGACATATCTGTAGTAAAACTATAAGGAAAAAGAAGAATGTATATGTGAGTTAGCAATTGCCACAAACATGTTGTGTAAAGAATCACCTAAATCTCATTGTTGTAAAGCCACAATCATTTATTCTCATGGAACTGGGGCTTGGCTGTGGGTTGGCTGACCTTGGCTGGGCTTGGCTGGGGTGACTCAACTCCATTTCATTTACCTTTTATTCTCTTCCTCTGCTAGCATACTAGTCTATGCATATTCTTTTTATGATGTTGGAAAAGGCACACAAAAGCAAGTGGAGGCTTGGGTTCAGAACTGACATGTCATTACTACTTCCTTCTATTGGCCAAACCCAAAGAGAGCGGGAAAGGAGCCTTATCCACATTGGGAGGGTTCTGCAAAGTTACGTAGAAAAAGTTGTAAAGGACAAAGTAAAGGATGAAGAATTGGGGTTGGCACTATAATCTACAACAGCAAAACATGAAATTCTGGATAATGTTTACCTCTGGGGTGAGGAAGAGAAGATTTGTAGTCAGGGGGTGATATACAAGGGGCTGCAATGAATCTGTTCATGTTGTGGTTCTTAAGCCAAATTATAAGTACATGGCTGTTTATTATCTCATTCTTTATAGCTTAGATAGTATGTGTTCTATGTATACAATATTGCTTTTATAATTTTTTAAGGAATTAGATAAATAATGGAAGATACATTGAGAAACTCAGATTCTATACTAATTTAAGCTTCGTTTTAAAAATTTGAGCTTCTGTTATAAATTTCTGATTTTCCGATTTTGTTTACCCTCATTTGCCAATATAAATAATGGTTTGGTTATTCAATATCTGGACATTAACGTCATCTACATGCATATTTGCAATCTTTGTATGCTACTCACACTTAAAAAAAAACCCAGCCTTTATGTTTTAACAGAGTTCATTTTCCTTAGTTCCTTTCGAAGTAAACTCATCTAAAACTATAAATTGTTGTCCTAGCAGTTATTAGTGTGGATTGATTAGGTTTGATCTCTGGGTTAATTTCACATGTAATCATAGTATAGTTAGTCACACCTAGTGGCTCTATTAATTCAGATGTATTTGCACTTCCTTACCTATTAATTACAACTACCTCTGAAGACTGATTGGGTCGCAGCTACCAAAAGAAAGCAATCCTCATATATCAGAGAACAAATTATTGCCTCCCACACTAGAAGTGAGCTGCTTGGAGTCTCTGTAGGAATATTATTGATGACATCTTTATTTTTTTCCTTCTTTGCAGATGAAGGGTGTACCTGCTAAATGAACCAGCAATATCAAGGCCAGGTCTACATAGGCTGTCAGAAATTGGTTGGACCACGATCTGGAAATGAAGCAATGGGAGAGGCACATGCACACCATCAATGCGAGTTTCATTTGTAAAAATGTGTAAGTATGTATTTGGTTGAGGTCCATTTCGCATAACTTAATCTTTTCTTTTGAGTTGAGGAATGTTCCCTGCATAATTACGTTTGCGCATAGATCAGATAGATAGTCTGAGGGTGGATCTGCACTTAACCAGTAAAACACAGTGACCATAACTGCCTGTTGTCCTATCCAGAGCCCTTCTCAGAGGAGAACTATTCAGGGAGCTGTTTGAATGATATCTGGTTCCCTCTATTCTTCCATAAAATTCATGCTTGATGTCTCCATTCAATGGACCTTTCAGAGCCACAGCTCCACGGCCACTCAAAGCACTGATTCAGTGAGGTACAATGTTGTGTGCTAAGTTACCAGCTTATTAATGAAAACTACTACATTGAACTTATTACAGGACTTTTGTAGAGGACATTTCAATCTAAATTTGTTAGAAGGCAATGCCACACACGAAAAAACTTCTTTTTGTTCTAGGTTCAGAGAAAAGCTCAGCATCCCTTGAGCAACTCAGCACGTCCTCATAGAAAACTGGAATTATATATGGATTGAGTTTTCCTTTTCACTCTGGCCACTAGGAGCTAAAAGTTAATTCTGAAGCTCAAGGGCAGTAACTGTTTATGATATCACCATCTGCCCTCCTGCCTTCTCTTTTCCAACGTGGCTATTCATTTTAATTTATACCTTTGCTTGATTGTAGTCTTTGCTAGTGGTTTTGAGTTTTTGTTTTAGTTTTTGCCAATATCTAATTTTATTATGTGTCTAACATTGGAGGACACAGTGGGATATGAATGAGTCATAAATACCAAGGGTGTAAATGGGAGGGTAAGTTGGGCAACCAGCAGGCTGATGGCTGTGCGTGTGTACCTCAGTCTTTATCACCCCCCAAAGGAAGTATCATTACCTTCTTAATAGGTAGCAGAACCCTCTTCCCCTGTCCCCCAAGCCTGAGATTCCTCTGTCCTCTAGCCTGAGGCTGTTGCCCTTCCTACCCCCATAACTTCAGAAAATGCCTGGGACCAAATTGAGACCACAGGATCAGAGTGCCCTCCAAGCTGCTCTCAAGTGACCTGGCTAAGTCTCTCCTTGGATCTGCATAGAGTCCTTTCTCTCCATAAGCGCCAGCTGGCAGTTGATATGGGAGGTCTTCTCTGCCTGGCTGAGGTGCCTCTGGAAGTCTGGAAGAAGCAAAGAGTAACCTGCAATAGAACAGCTACCCCAGTGCCCTCTGATACATTTCATTTTTGACCTTGCACTTTCCTAAGACGCAGGGCTGGGCACTGAGAGGTGATGCACAGAGGAGATGAAGCTGATCTTCCAGAAGCTACCACCTTGCTAGCAGCACAACCGTGCAATTGTCGGACCAATAGCCTTGTCTACCAGTTCCCAACTTTTAATATTCTTAGCACTGGCTACTCTTGGTCCAGCAAAATCTTGCAGATTGACTTTAGAGGATAAGAGCAGAGCTGTCCCGGTTGGATGCCTGGACAGTAAATGTCCCTTTGCCTCAATCTCTTCCACCCCTGGGTGGGACCCTGGAGTCCCGCAAGGAACGTACTAAAAACCATTAACATGATGGTGCCTAGCAACTAACTGTCTGAGTTTGAATCCAGGCTCTGTTACTCATTAGCTCTTGATCCAGGGAAAGGTATTTAACTTCTGGGACCCTCAGTTTCTTCACCTGCAAAATAGGGACCCAAACTGAGCCTATTTCAGTGCAGCTGTTGTGAGGTTTAAGTGAGCTAGTGCATATATGCATAAAGTACTTGACACATTAATTTAATAGTGCCACTTAGTTAACAAGTGATGAGGACTAATAAGCTCCAGCTAATAGTCTTGTCAATGAACTGAAAGAGTTACTGGATTTATAGTAAATGAAGGAGATCAAGCTCTGCCAATCTGAGACTTCTCAAGAAGGAGGTAATTTTTCCAGCCAGGGAGATGGCATCCAAGCAGGCAAATTATCAAGCTGCAATTTATGTACCAACAACTTTAAGAGGATTTTTCAGAAAAAAAAAAAATGTCACATTTGGATTTTTCAAAAACAATGAAATCTGTTTGGGGATGAAATTCAAGGGTAATCTTGGACAGGTCATGAGAGCCCATGAGCCTCTGTTGCTTTTTCTGAAGAATGGAGGCAGTGAATCTCAGTTCCCTGAGTTTTGAGGAGACTCAAATGAGGCCTCAAGAGTGCCAAGCATCCTTAGAGCTGTTTGTCATAGAGCCCCAAGGAGCCCTTGGCACCTAGTAGGCGTCAGTAAATATTTGCTGCATCTGAACCTTCTCCATCTGGGAAGCTCTCCAACATCCTGGAATCCCCAGCTCTCCCACTAAGCAGGTCAGAAAAGCAACTTAAAGGATTCATTTTAGTGTCCATTTTCTCACTTTTCCCGTTGAAAAACCACTTACAAAGCTGCCAGCTCTCTCATTTGGCTCTTCCTGGCCTGGTTCCCTCTTATTAACGGTCACTTCATTCGTCGGCATAAGGAAGACTCCATTCTGTCAACGGGAGGGGAAGGGCTTGGTTGGCCTCCAGTGGCAGGGCGGTGGGGGCGGGGTGAGGAGAAGGAAGGAGAACAAGCCACAGCTCACAATTATCTAAGGATAAGCTGTGGCTGGGAAGGCCCGGGATTTCCAAACAGCCCTCCGTCCACCCCCGACTAGCTGGCAACTGGATAGTAAGGAAGCAAGTGCTACTCCAGAAATCCTTCATTCATTCATTCACCCATTTAGCTACTCATTCATTCACAACTATTACTTGAGTGCTTGTTATGGAGGCAGAACAAGAAGGCGCACCCACTCCCTGTCCTCATGGAGCTTAGAGTTTGGGGGTGGGGGTGGGATCCCACACAATAACCAAATGGTTCCAGCCTTCCCTAGGGCTCTGAAGCTGTGGTTCAAGTTCAGGGGAGGCTTCACTTAGGAAGTGATGCCTCACCTAAACTCTGAAGGAGCCCTCGGAGGAAATGGTGTGGGAGGGATTGTGGGGGGGGCTTAATGGGCAGCATATGCAAAGGCCCTATACAAGGGAGAACATTTCTGGAACACAGACAAAACCAAGAAAGTTCGCTTGCTTTTTGTGGGACTCAGGCTGGAGACACGAGGTCCTCCGCAGAAAAACCACGTGGTCAGGCGGGAATCAGCCAACTCCGGGTCTCGTCCTGGCGCCCTTGCCGGTCAGCTCCTTCTCAGACCTCAGTTTTAGCTGTAGAATGGGACCGTGGCCCTTCCTGTAGGCCCGTAGTAAGGATAGGAAACACCTGCCATCGTCTAACGCGCAGGTGCCAGCCCCCTCCTCCACAGACAGGAACTGAGTTGGGGTACGGAGCCCATCCCGGCCTCCGCGCGTCTAGGGCTGGCAACCCGCCGCCACAGCGGGCTGGAGGTCGTCCCCGCCCGCAACATATGCGCGAAGGAAAGTGCTACGAACGTCAAACGGCTGCCCCCCGCCGGCGCCATCTGCTCGGCCAAGCCGAACCCCGCGGCAGCTGCGCGCCCGCGCCCGCCCCTCCGTGCGTGCCCCGCACCCGGATCCGCGCCCGGGCGCACCCCGGACCGCGCCGGCCGCGCCCGCAGCGCCAGCCCCTGGTGGCGGAGCGCGGGGATGCGGGCGCTGGGAGGAGGGACCAGCTGTAGGCCCTCTGGCCCGCCGCGGGGCTGGCTCCGGTCCAGTCACTTCGCCTTTGCTAGAAATTTCAGTTCTTTTCCGGCCGAGCTGGAGAGTCTTTGGACACGCCCTGCGCGAGTATCCCTGGAGAACCTAGACAGCTAACTAACTGGCCCCCGAGACAGATAAAGCTGGGTTCTAATACCAGCTCTAAACGAACCAGCTCTGTGCTGTATCAGGCAAGTCACTTAACTTCTCTGGGCCTCTGTTTTGCCTTCTGTAAAGTATGTATGGTAAGATCTGTTCTCTAGGGTTGCTAGGAGGATTAAACAGGAGAGTTCTACGTAAAGCAGTTAACACAATGCCTGGCACATAATAAAACTTAACTGCCAGCTGCTAACCTGATTCCAAGCTTGCCTTCCTAGGGTTTTCTGGTTACTTACTGGATTTCTGCAGCCCCTTAAAATGTAAGATTGCTGCCTCATCCTTATTCTCTTACCCTCTTTTTTAAATATGAAGAGTCCGGAGATGCCTCTGTTTCTTGGAACATTCCCCACCAGTGAGCAGCCAGGGCATTGGGGGATTCCCGGATTCCCCACCGTCTCCTGGCCCAAGTGAGAATTAGTTTGCAAATGTCTTTTGATGTTGCCCAGAAACATCCGAAATAAAGAAGCTCAAAGCAGGGAGGGGCTGCATTCATTACATTAAAAATGTATCACCCCCAAGGACTTTATCTCATGCAAACGTAACCAGAAGGCATGGGCTTTTGTCAAAATTTTGCTGCTTACTAGCTGTTACTTTAGACCAGCAGTTCTCAACCCATGGGTCGCGACCTCTTTGTAACAATGAAAATACATCCTGCATATCAGATATTTACATTATGATTCTTAACAGTAGCAAAATTACAGTTATGAAGTAGCAACGAAAATAATTTTATGGTTGGGGTCACCACAACATGAGAAACTGTATTAAAAGGTCGTGGTATTAGGAAGGTTGAGAACCACTGCTTTAGACAGTTAACAAAAAACCGTCCACTGAGTGGCCATTATGTCCTGTGCTGGGCTCTGGAACAACAAACATGAATAAGACCTAGACTCTGTCTTCAGGAGTTTGGGGAGTCCTATAAGCATTTGTGGCATGGGGGAGGGTACTTCAAGGTCCCAAGGAAGGGCCTGTCACCATTCTAAGGGGTTCAGGCAAGTCGGTGAGCTTCACCGGGCCTCATTTTCCCCATCCAAGGAGATGGGGATAAGATCACTTGCAAGGCTTATGATAAGTAGCAACTGGTCCTTTCTTCACTCCTGGAAACTTACCTCCTACCCCTACCCCAAAAGCCCAGCACTCTGCCCTCCTTCAGCATCTAAGCAGCTGCCGTAATCCTGGAAGATGTGAGGAGGAAAACGTGTGAAAATGCTGTATGCAAAAAAAACATTGAAAGGTGTTTAACAAGCCCTGATGTCAAAGGTTACCCGCTATACTCCATGGTGCTTTGGCTGCCAAACAATGTGAATGGGAGATGATGATGTGGGGGAGGAGGAGAGAGGTGGTAGTGGAATATTTGCCTCTTATGAAAGATCTGGATTATGCTCACTGCTTTTAACAAATGTGTGATTCAACACATATGTACTGAGCATCTATTCTGTGCCAGACAGTGAACAAACCAAAGCCCCTGCTCTCAGAAACTTACATGTTCCTGGTGGGGATTCAGAATGTAATCACGTAAGCAAAACATAAGAAGTGATGGGAAGTGAGTGCTCTGAACACAATAAAAGAAGACTACAGGGTTAGGAGTGATGGTGGCTGCTGATTTACGTGCCATCTGAGCATTGTTTTTTTTTTTGTTTTTGTTTTTTTTTTTTTTTAGACAGAGCCTCAAGCTGTCACCCTGGAGAGAGTGCCATGGCATTATGACAGCTCATAGCAACCTCCAATTCGTGGGCTCAAGCGAGTCTCCTGCCTCTGCCTCCCAAGTAGCTGGGACTACAGGCGCCCGCCACAACGCCCGGCCATTTTTGGGTTGCAGCCGTCATTGTTGTTTGGCGGGCTGGGGCTGGATTTGAACCCTCCAGCTCAGGTCTACGTGGCTGGCGCCTTAGCACGTTGAGCCACAGGCGCCAAGCCTTTTTTTTTTGAGACTGAGTCTCAAGCTATTGCCCTGGGTAGAGTGCTGTAGTGTCATAGCTCACAGCAACCACCAACTCTTGGGCCGAAGTGATCCTCTTGCCTCAGTTTTTCTATTTTTAGTAGAGATGGGGTCTCACTCTTGCTCATGCTGGTCTTGAACCTGTGAGTGCAAGCAATCCACCTGCCTCGGCCTCCCAGAGTGTTAGGATTACAGGCATGAGACACCGCACCCGGCCTGAGCGTAATCATTCTAATATTTAGAGAAGTTTTTTCCGAAGCTAGATTTTTCTGAAGTTTTTTCTTTCTCTTTTAGGAGAGAAGCAAAAATTGTAATAGCTAATTCTTGGTGCTACGTTCAATTTACCCCAACTCTTCTGAAATAATCTTAGATTATCCAGATAAAATGAACCTTTATAAAACAGTCTAAAACTCATTTGCAACTCATTGCAAAATGTTAATATAGATCTTTCCATCTATACAATATCTATATAATAACTCTACATCATTCCGTTGCAAAATGTTAATATAGATCTTTCCATCTATACAATATCTATAAAATAACTCTACATCATTCCGTTGCATGCGTGTCACAATTTAATTGACCAGTCCTCTATGATAATATATTAGTTTAAATAATCCCACAATGAACCTCTCAATATTTGCCCATATCCCTAAATAATTTCATGCTTCTAGGGTAGAGGTATCTTTCTAGGGACTTTGGAACTTTCTCAGGCAACAGAGGAGCAGAGAAATCAGATGGTATTTCTGAGGGGAGGAGGTGTCACCTTTAGGGGCCAACTCCCTGCAAAACAGGTAGCCCAATGCCTTAAATTTAGGGGCTGCTTGCAGCTTACGTCCAGCATCTAGGTTTATTTTGCACTAGGAAAGGATATATTTTTAAAAATTTTTGTCAATTAGTTAATTGTCTTTATTAAATTACTTCCTTGATATAATTTAAGGGACCCAGAAGGGCCCCGTAAGAGTCCTGGGCCCACCACTTAGAGTTTGTGTAATCACTCAAGGTCTCTGAAGCTTTGTATTCTTTGTATTCAGGTACTGAGGAGAATACCACCTGCTTTAACGGGTTAGTGCAAGGAGGAAATGAGATGATGTACATAAATATGCCTAAGCCAAAGAAGCTACTTTATTTACAATAGTTGACATGGGCCAGGACCTTAGCTAAGCATTTTGCTCGTGTAACCCTGAAGGGAGCTCAGTGTAGTAGGTATTTTCACTCCCACTTTATAGATTTGGAAACCCAGGTTAGAGAGGCTAAGTAACCTGCTCAGGATACTCATCACCAGGTCTGTCTGAATTCAAAGCCCATGCTTTAAGCAGCCCCCTCCTACCTCCCCAGCTACAGGTAAATTAAGTAACCATTGCAACCCAAATGTTCCATTAGCAATTTTTTCCATTAGCATTTTAATACCCAAATCCCTGTAACCCTGAACTGCTACCAACTCAAGTTAAATGTCCAGGCACCCAAGGAATTCTCCTCCCCTAGTGTTTCTGGACCTCTAACACAGTCTGAAATGACTTTGTCCATATTAACGGTTCCTGTCACGTCTAGCCAAGCCATTACCACTGTCATAAGAGGCCCACCATATTCTGGAAAGCCCACAGCCACTTTCTTTCTTCTTTTTTTTTTTTTTTGTAGAGACAGACTCTTTATCGCCCTCAGTGGAGTGCCGTGGCGTCACACAGCTCACAGCAACCTCCAACTCCTGGGCTTAGGCGATTCTCTTGCTTCAGCCTCCCAAGTAGCTGGGACCACAGGCGCCCACTACAACGCCCGGCTATTTTTTTGTTGCAGTTCAGCTGGGGCTGGGTTTGAACCCGCCGCCCTCAGTATATGGGGCCCATGCCCTACTCAATGAGCCACAGGTGCCACCCCCACAGCCACTTTCTTACTGCCACAGGCCTCTAGCCATGTCTCTGTGCTAAGGAGCAGGGATCTTGCTTTTTTCTCCCTAATATTCTAAATTCCCCAGTTACCTTATTTGCAGACGAGCAGAATTATCTTTTGTTTGTTCAGTTGAGGAAGGCGGAGATACCACTATAAGTAGAAACACTAAAGCGTGCCATAGCTTAGTAAACACAGCCCATTCTTTTTCCTCTGACTGGAGCGTGGCCCCTTCCACTGTACCATAAGCAGCCACCACATCTGTGCAGGTCAGGCTGGCACCACATTTCTACCACCACCCAGTAGGTAAAACTCCACTATGGCTGAAACGCCAGTGAACGTTGCTCTGGCCAATGATGTTTCCAGAGATGAGACGAAGACGGCTCAGTGGAATTAGGATGGGAGTCCCACAGCAGGGGTCCCAAGAATTGCAGAGTTTAGGGAGACTCTTTACATAGTGTGCTTGTCATGGCTCTTTCAGGGAACTGGCATTCCAAAGGGGCTAAGTCAGGATGAGTTCTGATTGACAGCAGCTACCCTGGAACACCAGTCCCTCTGATCTTGAAGCAATTTGCTAAGTATGTCCCCATCGTGCAAAATTTAGTCAGTCAAAGCCTCTACTGAATGCCTACTATGGGTCAGGCGCTTTTCTGCAATTCTAGGAACTGGGCCTTCGAGCATAACAAACATAGACACTGTTTCTCACTCAAGAAACTTAGAGGCGGGCGGCTCCTGTGGCTCAGCGAGTAGGGCGCCGGCCCCATATACCGAAGGTGGCGGGTTCAAGCCCGGCCTTGGCCGAACTGCAAAACAAAAAAATAGCCGGGCGCTGTGGCGGGCGCCTCTAGTCCCAGCTACTCGGGAGGCTGAGGCAAGAGAATCGCTTAAGCCCAGGATCTGGAGGTTGCTGTGAGCAGTGTGACGCCACGGCACTCTACCCAGGGCGATAAAGTCTCTACAAAAAAAAAAAAAAAAAGAAATGCTATTACACTTGTCTAGTCCCCATGCTAAGAAGGTAGTAGAAATTGGGAAACTAATTTTCTTTCTTCTTCTTCTTCTTATTATTATTTTGAGACAAAGTCTCACTTTGTTGCCCTTAATAGAGTGACGTGGCGTCACAGCTCACAGCAACCTCCAACTCCTGGGCTTAGGCGATTCTCTTGCATCAGTCTCCCAAGTAGCTGGAACTACAGGCGCCTGCCACAACCCCTGGCTATTTTTCTGCTGTAGTTGTCCTTGTTGTTTAGATGACCCAGGCTTGGTTCGAACCTGTCGGCCTTGGTGTACCTGTCAGCCTTGGTGTACCCACTGAGCTATGGGCAATGCCCATACCTGGTTATTATTATTTTTTTGTTTTTTGCAGTTTTGTTTTTTGCAGGGCTGGCCACCTCTGGCATATGGGGCCAGCGCCCTACTCCTTTGAGCCACAGGTGCCGCCCTACACCTGGGGGTTTTTTGGTTTTTTTTTTTTGAAGTTTTTGGCTGGGGCTGATTTTGTACACCTGGTTATTTTTACCAACAGGAATCTCCCTCTTACTCAGGCTGGTCTCAAACCTCTGAGCTGAGGCAATCCACCTGCCTCAGCCTCCCACAGTGCTAGGATTACAGGCATGAGCCACCGCACGCGGCCTTTTTATGCTTTGAAATAAGCTGTGTATTTCAAATGCACCTTTGTCTCAATTCAGAGCCACATTTCAAGTGCTCAGCAGCCACCCGTGTCCTGTGGCTCCCATGGGTGGTGCAGCTCCACAGCCCTGCCCAGCAGACAGCAGGCAGGGACCAAGCCCAGCCCAGAGGGCCGGGCAGGTGCTCAGGGTGCCTCCTAGGTGGACACCAGGAGCAGGGCAGATAGAGCCCATGCAG
>CAUYON010009838.1:0-24222 GCA_963573935.1 Arctocebus calabarensis | reverse complement strand
CCATGACTTAGCAATTATGAATTGGGCTGCAATGAACATTCTGGTACAGATGTCTTTGTTATAATGTGATTTTTGGTCTTCTGGGTATATACCTAGTAAAGGAATTATAGGATCAAATGGCAGGTCAATTTTTAGATCTCTTAGTACTCTCCAAACATCCTTCCAAAAGGAACATATTAGTGTGCATTCCCACCAGGAGTGTAGAAGTGTTCCCTTTTCTCCACATGCATGCCAGCATCTCTGGTTTTGGGATTTTGTTATGTGAGCTAATCTTACTGGAGTTAGGTGATATCTCAAAGTAGTTTTGGTTTGCATTTCTCTGATGATTAAGGATGGTGAGCATTTTTTCATGTGTCTGTAGGCCATGCACCTATCTTCTTTGGAGAAGTTTCTCTTCAAGTCCTTTGCCCATCCTGAGATGGGATCATTTGTTCTTTTCTTGGTAATACATTTGAATTTTCTGTGGATTCTGGTTATTAAACCTTTATCGGAGGCATAACCTGCAAATATTTTCTCCCATTCTGAGGGCTGTCTGCTTGCTAAACTTACTACATTCTTGGCTGTACCGAAGCATTTTAGTTTGATCAGGTCCCAGTAGTGTATCTTTGACACTGCTTCAAAATATTCACCCAAGCTGATTCCTTCGAGAGTTTTCCCTGCAATTTCTTCTAGAATTTTTATAGTTTCATGTCTTAAGTTTAAGTGTTTAATCCAGTGAGAGTCTATCTTAGTTAATGGTGAGAGGTATGAGTCCAGTTTCAGCCTTTTATAGGTTGCTAGCCAGTTCACCCAGCACCATTTGTTAAATAGAGAGTCTGTTTCCCACTGAATGTTTTTAATTGGCTTATCAAAGATCAAGTAACGGTAAGTAGCTTGATTAATCTCTTGCTTCACTATTCTGTTCCAAACATCTACCTCTCTGTTTTTGTGCCAGAACCATGCTCTTTTGATCACTATTGGTTTATAGTACAGTCTCAAGTCTGGTAGCATGATTCCTCCTGCTTTGTTTTTATTTCTGAGTAATGTCTTGGCTATTTGAGGATTTTTCTGATTCCATATAAAATGAAGTATTATTTTTTTCAAGATCTTTAAAATATGACAATGGAGCTTTAATAGGAATTGCATTAAAATCATATATTGCTTTGGGTAGTATACACATTTTAAAAATATTGATTCTTCCCAGGCATGAGCATGGTATGTTTTTCCATTTGTTAACATTTTCAGCTATTTCTTTTCTTAAAGTTTCATTGTTCTCTTTATAGAGATCTTTCACACCCTTTGTTAGGTAGACTCCCAAATATTTCATTTTCTTGGGCACTACTGTGAAAGGAATAGAGTCCTTGACTGTTTCTTTGGCTTGGTTATTGTTGGTATAAATAAAGGCTACAGATTTATGGGTATTGATTTTGTAGCCTGAGACACTTATGTATTCCTTGATCACTTCAAAAAGTTTTTAAATAGAATCCCTGGTGTTTTCCAGATACACAATCATATCATCTGCGAAGAGTGAAAGTTTGATCTCTTCTGACCCTATGTGGATACCCTTGATCTCCTTTTCTTCCCTAATTGCAATGGCTAAAACTTCCATTACAATGTTGAAGTCAGGGGAGATAATGGGCAACCTTGGCTGGTTGAAAATTTTCTAAGTGAAAATGACTTCAATTTAACTCCATTCAATACGATATTGGCTGTGGGTTTGCTGTAGATGGCCTCTTATAGTTTATGAAATGTCCCTTCTATATCAGTTTTTTTGAATGTTCTGATCATGAAGGGGTGCTGGATATTGTCAAAAGCTTTTTCTGCATCAATTGAGAGTATCATATGGTCTTTATTTTTTAATTTGTTTGTATGCTGGATTACATTTATAGATTTACATATATTGAACCAGCCTTGAGACCCTGGGATAAAGCCCACTTGGTCATGGTGTATAATTTGTTTGATGTGTTGCTGGATTCTGTTTGCTAGGATATTGTTGAATATTTTTGCATCAATATTCATTAGTGATATTAGTCTATAATTTTCTTTTCCCATTGGCTCTTTCCCTGGTTTAGGGATAGAGGCGATGTTTGTTTCATGGACTGTATTGGGTAGTATTTCTTCTTTTTCTATATTTTGGAAGAGGTTTAGTAATATAGGTACTAGTTCCTCTTTAAAGGTTTAGTAGAATTCTGACGTGAAGCCATCTGGTCCCAGGCTTTTCTTTTTAGGGAGATTTTGTATAGTTGATGCTATTTCAGAACTTGATATAGGCCTGTTCAACATTTCCACTTGGTTCTGGCTAATAGGAATTGCATTAAAATTATATGTTGCTTTGGGTAGTATAGGCATTTTCTATTTCTATTCCTACCATTTCCACTTGGTAGGTGGCGTGCTTCCAAGTATTGATTAATTTCCTTGAGATTTTCATTTTTCTTAGAGTAACGTTTCTTGTGGTACTCATATGGATTTTTTTAATTTCTGAGTGGTCTGTTGGTATTTCATCTTTACCATTTATGATTGATGAAAGTAGAAATTTTACTCTTTTTTTCCTGGTTAGGTTAGCCAAAGGTTTATCTATTTTATTGACCTTTTCAGAAAACCAACTTTTTGATTTATTGATCTGTTGTATAATTCTTTTGTTTTTTAATTTCATTTAATTATGCTGTAATTTTGGTTATTTCTTTTCTTCTGCTGGGTTTGGGATTGGAATGTTCTTCCTTTTCCAGTTGCTTGAGATGTCCCCTTAAGTTGTTAACTTCCTCTCTTTCTGTTTTCTTGAGGAAGGCTTGCAGTGCTATAAATTTCCCTCTTACAACTGCCTTTGCAGTATCCCAGAGGTTCTGATAATTCACGTCTTGATTGTCATTTTGTTCCAAAAATTTGGTTACTTCCTTCTTAATCTTGTCTATGACCCATCTATCCTTCAACATGAGGTTATTTAGCTTCCATGTTTTTGTATGAGTATGCAGATTCCTGTTATTGTTGAGTTCAACTTTTATGCCATGGTGGTCCGAGAAGATGCAAGGAATAATTTCTATTCTTTTAAATTTGCTGAGGTTAGACTTGTGACCTAAGATGTGATCATTTTTGGAGTATGTTCCATGGGGTGCTGAGAAGAATGTGTATTCAATTTTATTAGGATGAAATGTTCTGTAGATGTCTGTTAAATCCAGATGTTAAAAGGTTAAGTTAAAATCTAAAATTTCTGGCTTGGTGCCTGTGGCTCAATGGGTTAAGGTGCCAGCCACATACACCTGAGCTGGCGGGTTCGAATCCAGCTCGGGCCTGCCAAACAACAATGATAGCTGCAACCAAAAAATGGGCGTTGTGGAGGGTGCCTGTAGTCCTAGCTACTTGAGAGACAGAGGCAAGAGACTCACTTGAGCCAAGGAATTTGAGGTTTCTGTGAGCTGTGATGTCACAGCACTCTATCTAAGGTGACAGCTTGAGGCTCTGTCTCAAAACAAACAAACAAACAAACAAACAAAAAGAAATCTAAAATTTCTTTAGCTTCTTCTTAGAGGATCTATCCAACACTGCTAAAGGAGTATTAAAATCTCCAATTACAATGGAGCTTGAGGAAATCAAGTTACTCATGTGTATTAGTTTTTCTTATAAATTGAGGTGCATTCTGATTGGGTGCATAAATATTAATAATGGAAATCTCATCATATTGAGTATTACCTTTAACAAATATGAAATGTTCATCCTTATCCTTACTTACTTTGGTTGGTTTAAAGCCTATTGTATCTGCAAATAAGATTGCAACACCTGCTTTTTTCTGTTTTCCATTTGCCTGGAATATAGATGACCATTCCTTCACCTTAAGTCTAAATTTATCTTTTAAGGTAAGATGAGATTCTTGTATGCAGCAGATATCTGGCCTGAGTTTTATATTCAGTTAGCCAACCTATGCCTCTTTAGAGGACAATTTAAACCATTCACATTAATTGGAAATATTGATAAATCTTTAGAAAATCTAGTGGACATTTTTAATCCTTTCATCACTGTGGAAGTTGGAATTTGATAAAAAGTTTCTGGATGACTTTACTTTTGCGTTGGAGGATTACGCTGGTCATTATGGAGGATAGGTTTGATAATATCCTGGAGAGCTGGTTTAGTTATAGCAAATTTCTTCAACATGTGGATGCCATTAAAGTATTTAATTTCTCCATCATAAATGAAACTCAGTTTGGCTGCATACGGGATCCTGGGTTGAAAGTTATTTTGTTTTAGGAGATTAAAAGTCGATGAACATTCTCTTCTAGCTTGAAAGGTTTGATCAAAGAGATCTGCAGTTATTCTAATATTCTTCCCTTTGTAAGTTATTGATTTCTTGCATCTGGTTGCTTTCAAAATTTTCTCCTTCATATTTACTTTAGTGAACTTAACTATGATGTAGCTGGGGGATGTCTTATTTGGGTTGAGTCATGCTGGGGTTCTGAAACTGTCTGCTATCTGAATTTCAGAATCTCTTGGCATGTCTGGGAAGTTCTCTATCATAATCTCATGAATAAGAGACTCTGTGTCTTGTGAAGCTGCCTCATCGCCTTCGGGGATCCATATGAGGCAAATATTAGTTTTCTTCGAATTATCCCAAGCTTTCTGAGAGAGTGATCTCTTTTTGCCTTCCATTTCTCTTCTTCTTTGGAGGTTTTAGAGCCTTCGAAAGCTTTGTCTTCCATGTCAGAAATCCTTTCTTCTGCTTGCTCCATTTTGTTACTGACAGCTACTGCATTTCTCAGATCTTTGAGGGCTGCAACTTCTTGTCTCAATGTGTCAAAATCTTTGGTCATTTTGTCTTTGAATTCATTTAATTCTTGAGACATCTTTTGGGTCATCTTTTGGATTACTGCTTGAAATTCTAATTCCATCTTTTCCTTCATTCCACTAACCTTATTTGCAATCCAGATTCTGAATTCGATTTCAGATATCTCAGCCATTTGCCAATGCAAGGGATCTTGTGCTGTGTCTGCCTTGTCATTCCTTGGAGGAGTTGGTGTACTCTGATTATTCATATTGCCAGAGTTTTTCCGTTGACTCCACCCCATGATTGTTTTTCACCATTGCGTCTGGCCGTCCTCAGAGTTAGGAAGGTGTCTCTCGAAGATTAGATCCTGGCGGGACCACTCTATTATTGCTGGAACTTTGTAGTGAGTGACCCTGTGTAGCTCTTCTGGGACTGCCCCAGGCAGGGAGTTCTGGTTGCAGGAGCTGCTCTGAAGCATGGCACTCCTGAATCCAGCAGCAGGGTGAAGGATGGTGCACATGGTTCTGAGAGTGCCAGGTGTGGGGCTCCATGATCACTTGGGGAGTTCCTGGCCAAGGGTGGGCCTACAGAGGCCTGGCAGTCACCGGTGGAGTCCCTGGCAGAGGGTCACCTTGTGGAGACCTTGCAGGATCTGGTCAGCTTAATTATGCAGTTTTAGGAGGTTATTTTCCCTTTTGGACAGGGACCTTTTTTGGAAGCTGCTTCCAGTTAGCCATCTTGCTCCACTCCCCCCCCAGACCATTCTTCTAAGAATGGAAAAACAAACACCACAGGTACTTAATACTAAAGTGGAACTAGTTGATCTACACTTATGTGCACGTAGGGAAGTAAGACGCAAAGGGAATCAAGGAGGTGGGAGCAAGGGAGGAAAGGTTGGATTAATTTGCACCCAATGGGAATAATGCACACACTCTGAGTGAAGGGCACATTTATAACTTTTACAAAACAAACTATGTGACTAAAATGTGTGTACCTCTGTCATATTCAGAAATAAAAAAATAAATTACGAAAAAACATTTTGCTCAGAAATTTATAGGAGATGCAAATGCTGACTACAGTTGTAGAAGGGATAAGTGTGGATCTACCTCTTCAGCTAGAATTTGTTTAAGTAATTGAATAAATCTGTTGCTGATAGACAACAGCATGGCAGAGACCAAGCTCATCTATTTTAGGGAAGATTTCACAAGTACTCTCCTGCTTTAGTAGAAACAGATGTTCCCCCGTATGGTTTCTCACTATCTCAAGAACCACTTTTGCCCATATTCAACATGCATAAATATTTCAGTAATTTGGCTTCTGCCTAGGTTGTAGAAACCTAGAAAGAGCATCCCACCTACCCTAACAACCAGAAAAACCACAAGAAGTTTTTTCTTGAACCTATCAGAGAGCTGAAGTTAGGTGACCATCTAGACTTTCTCAGTTTTAGAACCAAAAGTCCTATGTCCTGGGAAACTCCTCAGTCCCAGAAAAACTATAACAGTCAGTCAGTCACCCTATCTAGGGTCATAGACCAACCAAGTGGCCTCAGGAAAGCCAAGGAAAGACTTCCCCACCAAGGGGCAATAAGATACGAGTACTGAAGAAGAGACAAGTACCATATAAGCTAATAAGAATTCAGCTAAAGTTGTTGAGAAATTGCTAAGGTTAAGTAGGGAACTGGCATGTGAGTAGAGAAGGTCTGAGAGCCTTGGACACAAAGAGAGTTTGCTTCCACTGTGTGTCCCGTCTCCATGATTTCTACTGGGCACTGATGAGAAAGAGCTGGGATGAGGCAGAAGACTAGAGAGAGCTTCCCTTGTTGATGGAGGGCTTGGGAGAGTAAGTCCCCTCTGTGGAAAAGGCAAAAGTCCTTCACAGATCCTTCCTTGCCTAAGACCCAGAGTCTTCTGGCTCCCACCACCAAGATAGCAAGCTCCAGGGAACAAGCCGGGGGGAAGGCCAAGGCACGCAGACCTCTTTTTGGTCAGGCTCACTGGGAAGGAGGGAAGCTGAGAATGAAACAGGGACATTGAGAATCCTTTCAGCACTCTATCCTGAGCAGAAGGCAATGTTAGAGAAAACTGAAGTTTGAACAATAAAACCCAAACCCAGCTTAATCACTAACTCATTCAACACCCCATTACACTGGCCTAACAGAAGAAGCATGCTTATTCTGAAGCATAGATTACTTTAATCCCTACTGTTCTATACACGATGCCTGGGATTTGATAAAAGATTATGAGATACATAAAAAAGAAAGAAAAGACAACTCTTTGTCAAGAGGGGAAGTAATCAATAGAACAAGACTCAGAGATAACATGTTAGAACTATGAGGAAAGGGTGTAAGATAACTTTGATTAATACAGTGTATTAATCATATATGTTCAAGATTTTAGTGTAATAATAACACGAATGAACAGATGAGGAACTTGAGCAGACATAAAAACTATATACACCAAATGAAAAGGCTCAAATAGCAAACATGATAACAGATTAAGTAGTCCAAAGCAGTGGTTTACAACCAGGGGCAATGTTGCCTCTCAGGAGACATTTGACAACATCTGGAGACATTGCTGGTTGTTTGAATGGGTGTGGGATCAGCATGAAGGGCTACTGGTATCCAGTGGGTAGCGAGGCCGGGCTTACTAGTAAATAGCCTACAAGGCACAGCAAGTCCCATGCAAGGAATTATCCAGCCCCAAATGTCAATAGTGCTCAGAATGTTTCAACCTGACTGATAAAAAAGAGTGAAGACAGAAAATGTCAATGTCTGAAAAGAAAAGGGACATTAAAAGGGTAGGAAAATATAACAAACAACTTTACGACTGTGACATCAACTACTTATGGAGAAATTCCTTACAAAACAGAACTACCAAAGCTTACTTAAATATATAACCTAAATAGGTCCATTCTCTATTAAAAATGTTGAATTTATAGTCAAATACCTTCAAACAAAGAAAATGACAGGCCCAGATTCCTTTACTGCCAAAAGCCAGTGATTGGGACAAGCCCAAGCCAGCTCTTCTTGCAGCATTCCTACAGGACTTCCTCAGTGCCAGGAGGAATGCTTGAGCTCCAACTTCTTGGAGATCGTAGGAAGTTCAGGATTCCAGGTTATTTCTTCCAAGACACTAGTTCCCACTTTCGTGATGCTTCCAAGAACTCCCAAATATTTCCCATTCCATGCCACATGCACCTCAATCCTATCTTAGGGTGCTGAGACAGGTGCTACTGCACACAAGTTTGGCCTTTGCAAGTTGGCTGATGGAAGCCTTAGAAAGGCAGCTATTGGAGTTGGTGGTAGAGACCCTCTCACAACTCATCTTCCCAAGGCTTTTCTGCTTTAAGCTTTCTTAATTTCTCAAGAAATTACATGTCCATGTTTTGGTTGATCTTCTCACAATGATGGAGCACAGCCTCATTCCAGTGCTCTGCGGGTGTCTTGAGGGGACAGATCCAGTTTCTGGGCTCTGGTCAAATAGTGTGGCTCGTGAAGCAAATCAATGCAGGAGAATAGTTGGGCTTGAGCCTCATGAGGGAGAAGGCAAGGAGTGCACGGGCAAAGTTTGCTCCTGGGTGACGGAGCTTACAAGTCAGATCTTTCTAGAGGAAAATATAAACTAAGATTGAATCACTGAAGAAAAAGTAGACAACATCAAAGCAAACTGTAAATACACCAGAGAAGCCACCCTAAAAGTTGGGAGAATGACAGCAAATTTCCTGTTTGCTACCACAGATTCTGGGACAGTTTCCTTTCATATTATACATTTGAGCCAATATACTAAAAATAGATTTGTATTGAGAACTTCACACCCCAGATCTCAGCATTCTTAACTATATACCTTTAGGGATACTTTCCAGGGAATTAGAGGCTCTAGATTAGGGCAAGCATCTAATACACATTGATTTAGAGCTAACTTCTTCTCCTATCACAGTGTGTTTAAGAGCCATTCAAAACACTAAAGATCAAAATGTTGGAGTCCACCCATTCTATATTCAATACCTAAAGAGGACTGTTCAAGTGAGAGCTTAGATTTTCTGATAATTTTCTGTCCCTATGTATATATACTTCAGGCTAAGGCATGGGGCAATTTCTTCAATAAAGCTAATTTCTTTTTAAAACGGTGTGACTGACAAAAAAGTCAGGCCAAGGATGCCATAATACTACAATTTGTAACAATATGATAACTTGGAGTGAAATGTGGTGAGGTGGCCACCCTCCGTGGTTATACCTTTCTTCCCTTCTCTGCAGTTGCATTTCAGTTCACATCTCGAAAACTGGACAAACAGCCAAAGCAACAGACTAAGTGCTGGCAACAAAATTGGTCCTAGTGCACCAGATGACAGAAGTTCGAGCCTTTTTTGCTGTAAAAGTGACCTTCCTGTGGTCCCAGAGCCCCGGTGGTTAGGGTGCAGTTCATTAACTGCCGACGCGTTTAATTTGAGGTGTGCTGGGTTAGTAAAGTTGTTTGATATGGGTGAGATAAAATAAGAGTAGGTAGTGGTATTTTCTGGGAGGGAAGAGGCAATGTGAGGTTTTTGGAGGAAAAGGCAGTTTTCCTGAACATTTTAAGTCATTTCCAATACTCTAAAACCTTTATTATAGTGCTTCCCAAAAGAAATATAATGTGAGTCACATGTATAATTTAAAATTTTCTAGCAGTCACATTAAGAAGTAAAAAGAGACAGATAAAATTAATTTGGATGTATTATTTTAACCTGCTCTATCTAAAAAATTATTTAACATGCAATTAATATAAATATTAATATCTTAAACTAAAAATGGGACTTTAAAATCAGGTGTGTCCTTTACATTCAGAGCACATCTTATTCCAGATTGGCCACCTTTCAAGGGCCCAATAACCATGTGTGGTTGATGGCTTTGGCATTGGGCAGCCCAGCTTTAGGACCTCTCAAGTTCCTTCTCTAAGCAAAGTCTTTTGCTCCCCTCACATCACAGCAGACAGTGCCCCTCCCCCTCACCACATCCACCTGCAGGACGCTCTGCAAGGCACTAGTGAACGCCCCAATCTCAAAACACTCCAGTCATCCGTGATCAGCTGCTCTGTCACTTGCTTCTATCTTTAGGCAAGGAGCCAAACACTGTTGCTCTCAAAGAGGTGGCATTTCCCCATCCCTCACATTCTTCAAAGGCTCTAAATATAATAAGAAGGGTGGAGAGTGGCTACTGGATCACAAAGGTCTTATGATCCCAGGAATTCTTGGCTAGTTAATACAATCATGCCTCCCTTGTTTCTTCTGATGTCTTAGCAACTACACATGGGCTTAGGGAAGGGTCCCTTTTAACTACATTTTTATACAATTGAATATCAGCAAAGAAAGCCTTCGAGAAAAGATGAGAGTTGGGGCCAGGTTCAGGGCCAAGTGAACTGTGAGGCCTCTAGTTCAAAAATTAAGAACTTCAAGACTGCCACAGCTGAGCATTAAAATAAGCCCAGGGCCCTGTGAGCCCTGTAGAACTGCACAGGTGGGCCCCCCACGAAGCTGGTTCTGGTGGGGATTACGTCTCCTACACGGTCCAGATGTGTAAAAGGCGAGGGAGTGGAGAGAGTCCTGGGGTTATCTATGAAGACGGGAGGCCTTAAAGGAGACTGGACAATCATATTTATTGAAATTCACCAAGGAAGAAAAAGTGCTGAAGCTGTGAGAACCCTCGGAAAGAGATAGGGAGCAGATGAAGTAGTTAAGACACCTGGTTTTGCTGCTTAAACCACTGTCATCAATGTCTTGTGTACCATGAGAAATTCTGTGGACCCTATTTGGGCAACAGATTGGCATCTGGAAAGGTGACTTGCGGACCTGAGCGTGAATTCCTTCAAGGCTCTTGCATTGTCGACTTTCTCCTTTACCAACAAGTGGTGACTGAGTGGCCTCTAGAAGCTACTTCTGGGCGAGTTTGCTGGAGCTGAGTCCTCGTTTCCGCGTTCTGACCTTCAAGCCCAGTCACCCCTCGCTGTGGCGGACGCGGCCCGGGCCGAGATACAGGAGGGACCTTGCCCTACCCCTGCCCAGCGGCAGCTCTCTCCCGCGTCCTCACTGCCGGGGACGCTCCCCTTCACCTATGGGAGATCCGGACGCCGGCGGAGAAGGGCGGTTCGGCTTCCCCAGGCCTGGGGCTCAGCCGACCGCTGTCAGCTCTTTCGCCTCTGGCGCCCCCGGCGGCATCACAGAAGGCAGCACGGGGCTGGCCACTGCCCCCAGCCTAACCTAGCTGCGGCCACTTTGTCTCAGGGGTCTCGGTATCCCTGTGTCATTGATCCCTGGTTCTAGAGCGCTCCCTGCTAGCCCCAGTTAACTGACAGCAGGGCCTGGTTGCCCCGGAGACAAGCCCCGCCCCTGCCGCGCGCTGGGCCACGCCCCTCCGCTCCTGCAGCCGCAGGCGTTCCAACCCGTGAGGCGACCAGGTCGTCTTGGGGGTTCCCTCTTCTTCCCTAGTCCTCTGTGTCGCCGTATCCGACCCTGGCAGCAGCGCTTGGCACAGAGTGTGACTTAATACTCATCTCCTAGACAAACGAGTAAAAGGTCCTTCCGGGGGCGGGGGAGGGCCCACCGCTTAGGCTCCCGCGGGATGAGGAATCGCCCAGGTCTCAAGGCGGTGTCCTCTCGTCTGTCCAGCCACCGCCTGGCCCTCCCAGACCAGGACGACCTTCAGCCCAAGTCTTCCTCGCTTACAGTTCTATTTCCCTGCCTGGAATCAATATGTCATCCTACAACACAGACTTTTTTATGCAACTAAATTTTTAAGAAGAGTCGCTATTTAAAAATAACCTAACAAAGTAAGATTCCTGCTAATGCAAGTATCTATTAATTTACTGATCTTGGTTGTAACTAAGATGGAGGAATGTCAGATCCCTTCTGTTACATATTAGCAGTTTACCTTGTGTTATATTTGCAGTAACTGCCATAGCACATTGAAACTATTTCAAACAAATATCAGATGGAAATACTATAGTAAGAAGCACATCTTCTTTCAAAGTAGGTGGACATAAAAATCCACGAGGGATGTAAAACCTTTCTCAGTTAAACCATACAATAATAGAACATAGATGTAAAACCTTTTCCAATTAAACCATACAGTGGTAGAATAGGTGTCTAACCTACCTATATTATCCTATAAATACCGACTTCTGTTCTTCCAAATAATCTTGTAGGGATTAATTATATAGATCCTTAAATTTAATCATCACGACTTTTTTTTTAATTTTTTACCATATACATGTGTTTATTAGGTTTCCACTTTTTGCCTTTACAGAATTAAAAAGGCTTAAAATTTAATAACAATAACAATGTTTAAGATAAGGATTAGAAACAAAAACCTTGTAAAGAATGAACAAAGATAAATACATTCAGAAAAGAAATCAGACGTTTGCTGCATCGAAATATTAAGCAATAATATTAATAATACAAAGAAAGTCACATTCATATTGTCAGATAAGATTATGTCTATCATAGAATGCTTTAACTCTGAGGCTCAGTATGGAGTCATCACTTAACTTCTTTTTTTTTTCCAAAGTCTCAAAAAATAGACAACTAATATAAGTAAAAGATAATTTCAAAAAACAGATCATGCCAAATCTTATAGACAATAGAAAAAGAAGAAATACTTGAAAATGTTTTTACTTAATCTGGTTACACTTGATAAAAAAGTAATCATCACCACTTTTAAAACTGCATTAAAATAAAATCATTATATTTCTAAGCCCACCTTTAAGTCATTCTTATTTAACTGATGCAAAAATGGAAATTTGGAAAGGTCTTGAAAAATTAGGTTGACATAGTATAAATTTGTTGATTAATTTTACAATTCCTTCATTTTTAAGGAGATTAATCTTTTTTTTACAATTTAAGGAGGATTTTAACTTTTCAAAATGTGTCTGAAAGATATGTTAATTTCATATTTCTATTTTTTACTTTTTAATTGGTTGAAACAAAGCATTCCACAGTCATTTCAGTCATATAGTGAACAAAATAGTTTTTTAAAAAATATATATATATATTTTAATCAAAGACTCTTCTGGTGCAGGAGAAAATGTTGAAACTCTTAATTGTTGTTAATGTGAAATTTTAAAATATCATTCAAGGGATTCCTCTTAATTTTGTTAACAGATTTGATAATATTCATTGCTCATTGGTTAGATTCATTGCTGTGATGCTTTTAAATCTTAGTGACTTAGTGTTGTTGGGGAATAACATAACCAGTTGCCAAAAGCCTGTTGCTGTAAGTTACTTACTACCCAACTACAGCTGATGCTGAAATGTCGACAGTGTAATATGATTTTTAAAATCACATTACTTCATGAAATAATATGTGTCAAATGTTAACTTCTCATTGTATTCACTGTTAGTAATTTTGAAGGCAAAAAAGCCTGTCAATCAGCTTTTTTAAAATTCAGTTTTATTTTGAGATAATTGTAGTTTTACAGGCAGTTGTAAGAAATAGTGCAGAGATCTCCTGTGTCATTTACCCAGTTGCAAAACAAAGAGAAACATCTTGCAAAACTATACAACAATATCACAACCAGGATATTGGCTTGGATACAATCGGGATAAAGAATATTTCCATCCACAGAGGAATCCCTCCTGCTATTCTTTATAGCCACACTCACTGCCCACCTGTCTCCAGCCCTCCTTACCCCATAAGCATTAGCCTGTTCTCCATTTCTATAACGTTGTCATTTCAAGATTGTAGCATAGAGGGAAGCACAGCGTGTAACCTTCTGGGACTAACATTTTTTTACTCAGCATAAATTGTCTGGAGATTTAATGAGGTGATTGCCTGTATCAGTAGTTTGTGCCACACACATTTGTGTCTTATTCTTTTTATGAAGATGTGTCTGATCTATCCTCATTTAGTATAAATACTGATTTGGGAATTGAAGCAAAGATATTTTTTATTTTATTTTTCTTTTTATTAAATCATAGCTATGTACATTAGTGCAATAAAGGGGTGAAGCAAAGATATTTTTATCAAACTAGTGATACATGTACTGTTTACAGTTGAAAAGTTTTTATCTTTTGGAAGTTTTTATCTTTAAATTTTGTCTGATCACTCTTCAATGTCTAAGAAAATAATAACTAAAATAATATTTATCTAATGTGGTAATTTATACTTACAGATTTTCTGATACTGAACCAGTCTTTTTATTCTTAGAATAAAGCCATGTTAGGTTATAGTGTATTAGCTTTTTAATATGCTGCTTTATTTGCTAATATTTTCTTTAGAATTTTCTATCTATATTCCTAAGTAAGACTGTTCTATAGGTTTTTTTCTATATGGAGTCGTTTCTGGGAGAAATAGTTCCAAAATGGAAACTTTCTCTGTGTTCTATAACACTAAGTAACATTGGGATTGCCTACTTTATTTAGGTTCAGAATGGGTCCCATGTAAAACTTGACGCAGTAATTTTGGGAAGATAGGTCTTTGAAAAGTTTCAGTATGTCTATGGTACTTAGACTTGTTTAAAACAATCTATTTAGACCAATTTTGGTAAGTTATATTTTAGTAAAAGTAATTTTGTTAGAATATCATATGTTTTATTCAGGTGTTAAAACTTAATTACACAGGATCGGTGCATGTGGCTCAGGGCTAAGGTGCCAACCATGTACACATGAGCTGGCGGGTTCAAATCCAGCCCCGGCCCAACAAACAACAATGACGGCTGCAACAAAAAATGGCCTGGCATTGTGGCGGGCGCCTGTAGTCCCAGCTACTTGGGAGGCGCAGGCAGGAGACTTGCTTGTGCCCAGGAATTGGAGGTTGCTGTGAGCTGTGATGCCACAGCACTCTACTCAGGGTGACAGCTTGAGGCTATCTCCAAAAAAATAAAAAATAAAAAACTTAATTACACAGAGTTTACTGAAGTAGCCTCCTGTGGTTCTCACGAGTTCATCTCTGTCTGTAATTATTTCCTTGATTATATCTTATTTTATATTAATTTCATTTTTCTGGTTAAAAATTAGATTAACAAAAGATTTATTTTCATTGTTTCCAATTTTGCTCAGCAAAAACCAGATTTTGGAATTTTAAAAAATATTATGACTTTTTTTTCTGATTTTGAATTCTTACTGTATTCACCTTTTTCTTTATTAATCCTTTTCCCTTATTTTTTTAATATTTATTTTATTATTCTTTTTGTAACTTCTAAAGTTGCATGCTTCCTTCAATTATTTTATTTTATTTTTGTTCATTAATGTAAGAATTTAGGCTACACAATTTCCTAGGAGCACTGGTATATCATATAGCCTACAGACTCTGACACATCATATGACCATTTTTATTTGGATATGTCTGCAATTTCAGATTTGGATTCCCATATGATGCAAAAAGTATTTTAAAAATCGTGAAGTTAAAATTTTTAAGTGGTAGGAGAATTTTGTTTTTAAAATGTATTATAAATTTCTAGTTTTTATTATTTATAATTACAGAATATTGTCTGAATAGTATTTCTCTATTTTCTAAAAAAGGAATTGTTACTTGTGGCCTAATATGTGATTAGATTTCATGACTGCTGATTTCCATGGTGTCTTAGAGAGAAGATGAGTTTCCCCCCTCCCAGTAAAATAAAATACCTCAACATGTTATTGTGCTATTTAGGTATCTATATCCTTATTTATTTACTTATTTATTTTTGTTCACTTGGAATTTCTTGGATAAGAGTAATAAAGTCTCTTTTTTACTAAAATATAGAGGGTGCCAAAAAATGTATACACATTTTAAGAAAAGGAAAAACTACTATATTAAGTTTGCAAAACTCAAGTCATATTTGACTTCTGCATTTACCAGACTTGCTCATGAGTATTGATGTTCTTTTTCTTGGTGTACAGATATTCATAATTATTATTTTTAATTGTTATTTGTGTGCTCTATCACCATAAAGCACACTCCTTAGACAGATCATTTGTTACTATTTTCCTTAAATTCATCTTACTTGATGTGAGAGAGTGATCTCTCTTCCCTCTTCCCCCCCATTTGCCTGGTATGTATACATTTTTCCACCATTTACTTTTAAAGTTTTCAATCACATTGTTTTAAGAGGGTCTCCTGTATTCAATCCTAAATTAGCTTTGCTCTCTAATCATCTCCTTGGTTAATTTTCATTTATTGCTATAAATGATAGTAATAAATGAAAAGAAATCTCTTGTATTTCACCATTTAAATACACACATATGGGGTGGTATGCTGGAGCCAGCTCCTTCTGGCTAACAAGAATTGCAGGTGAACATTTCTTCTCAGATCCACAAATAGCAATGCCAGAGTCATAGCTTGAAATTGGCCATGGGAGTAGGTACACCACGGACATCAGCAAAGTGCAAGTCAAGACTTTTCATTTTGTTCCCCATCCACTGAGCCCTAGTGTTAGGTATTTAACAGAACACCACTGGCTATCACTAAGTTGGTTTCATTTTATCATATTATTTTATGTTATATTTTTATGTTGTAATACCTATCATGAAATGAGTTTTGTAATTTTTTTGAATGTGTGTTTATTCGAATGGTTTGGCAAATATTTGTTTTTTATTTAAAGATTACTGCTATAACCATAAGTAGTGCTAAAATCTTTAATCTTCTGTTTAGACAGATCTATAAACTCTATACCGTGAGCAGTGAAAACTTAGTGTATTTCTATTTTCTTCCCTCTCACCCCTCCATTCATTTTTAGTTGCTATTTTTCTCAGTATTTATCTTTGTATTACTGAATAAGTTTCCATTATTTTTATTTGATTTATTAGTTTTCAATGTATATGTTTTTGACCTCTTGCTGTAAAAGACATGTAAATTCAATATGCATCAATATCCACTTAGTCTACCAATTCTTTTCTAAAATCTCTTAGATATATAATTTCTATAAAATTGGGATTACGATATTTGCATTCTGCCCTGTATTATAATCTTTGCATTTGCTTTCATCATTCTCCTACAGTAGATTCAATCTCAATGCTAATGTGGTTGTGTTTTTCATTTATCTCTTGACTGACTAAAGTTCATCATCTATTATTTTCTATAAGAATATTTGAGCTTGGCTCGGCGCCTGTAACTGAACAGGCTAAGGCACCAGCCACGTACACCTGAGCTGGCGGGTTTGAATCCAGCCCGGACCTGCCAAACAACAATGATGGCTGCAACCAAAAAATGGCCGGGCATTGTGGCGGGTGCCTGTAGTCCCAGCTACTTGGGAGGCGGAGGCAGGAGACTCGCTTCAGCCTAGGAATTGGAGGTTGCTGTGAGCTATGATGCCACGACACTCTATCCAGGGTGACAGCTTGAGGCTCTGTCTCAAAAAAAAAAAAAAAAAGAAGAATATTTGAGCTTATCTGAAATTCAAAATGCACATTTCTTGTCAGTACATTTGAATGACATGTTGAGTGAGTCAAACATTATTTGGTAATGCCGTCTTTTCCTGGAGATTTTATAAGCATTGTTGCACTCCTGTCTAGCTTATAGTTTGCTCTGGGGAAAACTGAGGTCAGCTCTATTCTTTTTGTTTGTAGATAACTTAATAGTTTTGCATAGTTCCCCAAAGGATTCTTTTGTCTTTGAAGTTCAGAGGATTTATTATAGTACGTCTCTGTGTTACTTTTCTTGGGTCATGGTGTGCTTTTTTAACTTTTTAATCAAATTTTCTTTTATTTTGGGGAAATGTTTCTAAATTATTTCTTTCATTTTATTCTGCTCTGTATTTAAAAATAGAGATTGTAAATGACTCATTTCCATAGGTTTTTAATGTGTGTGTGTTAGTATCTTTCCTATCTATTATTTTCTTGGTATTCTTTCTTAACTCTTTATTTGGCTCTGTGTTTTCATTTTTTTCCTCTATGTCATACTGAGTTTTTGCAGTTAGTGTTTTCCCTGTGCTGCTCCCATGCTTGCCTTTTTCTTTGTGGTAGTTTAATTTTGTTCACTTCTTTCTAAGCTGTGCTAGCTCAGAATTCATTTCTTTCTATGATTTTGTTAGTTCTTCCCTAATCTCTTGTACGTCACCATTAAAATACACACACATGCAAATATATATATGTGTGTGTGTGTTCTCCATGAAGTCTTAAAATTTATGCCAAATATTAAGAACATTCAAGTTATCCAAGCCAACTCTTTTCTCCTTATAAATGTTTTTTGTATCCTGTTTGTTTTCATCTTTTTCTCATTTGTTCTTATAGCAGCAGTTCTCAACCTGTGGGTTGCGACCTTTGGGGGTCGAACGACCCTTTCACTGGGGTCGCCTAAATACATCCTCGATATTTACATTATGATTCACAATAGTAACAAAATTAGAGTAATGAAGTAGTGGCGAAATAGTTTTATGGTTGGGGGTCACCACAACATGAGGAACTGTATTAAAGGGTCATGGCATTAGGAAGGTGGAGAACCAGTGTCCTATAGGGTCATTGCATGGATCTTCTGCAGTTCCTTTTGGTGATGTCATTTTTGACTGAGGTGAATTTTTCCTGCATTGAATACTTATAGAAGGTTCACAGGGAGGTGAGGGCAAGGCCTATGTTTAAGATAAGCAGAAATATTCTTTTAATTCGGAGGGGTTTTTTTTGTTGTTTGTTTGTTTTTTGGCCAGGGCCTGGTTTGAACCTGCCATATGCATATGGGGCTGGTGCCCTACTCCTTTGAACTGCAAGCACCACCCTAATTCTGAGTTTTAAGCATAAGTTTTACAGCCCTTAATTTTTCCCAGTAATGGAAAAAATCACATACAGAGCTTTTCACTTCTTCTTCCTCTCTCTTCTCTCCCTACCACACAGGCTGTTACTGAGACTATGTTTTATCTGTATGAGGCAAACTTGCCTCCTCCACTTTTCATATTAAAACAAGATCCAGTTTACCCAAAAGAAAAAAAAAAGACATTTTATCAAAAAGACATTTGCAGTCACATGTTTATAGCAGGACAATTCACAATTGCAAAGATATAGAAACAACCCAATTGCCCATAAATACATGAGTAGATCAATAGAAGGTGGTATATGCATACCTTAGAGTACTATCAGCCATAAAAAATGGCAACCTGGTATCTTTTGTAATAACCTGGATGGAACTGGAGACCATTCTTCTAAGTGAAGTACCGTAAGAATGGAAAAACAACACATATACTCAATACTAAATCAAAACTAGTCTATCCACACTTATGCGAACAGAAATCAAAAGTGGGGAGGAAAGAGGAGGGGCAGGGTGAGTTCACACCTCCTGGGTGAAATCTACATATGCTTCATAAAGGGCACACTGGTAACACAGACTTCAAATGCACAAATGCAAATTATGTGACCAAAATGTGTGTACCCCTGTAATAGTCTGAAATAAAATAAATAAATAAATATGCATGTTAAAAGTTTAATAAATTCAATATTTAGGCTTAAGTAGAAATTTAAAAATAAATAAATAAATAACAAATAATTCAGGCCCAGGAAACCTGCTATTGTCTATACACAATACCTTTTTCAGTTACAAACAAAATATTTAGGTTTTGCAACTCAGGGTGTGCCCTTTCCTTAAAAAGAGTGCTTTATCTTTTTCTGAGCTTTGTAACTGGTCATCCTTTCTTTTTCCTTCATATTCCTCTGATTTCCAGTGCCTCCCCTATCCCTTTCAGCTTCCTCTAGTTTTATGACTAGAGGGGTCAGCAATCTCCTTTTTTGTTTTTTTCCTTTGGAAGAGTTTACATTTCTGCTGTTTGCTTTGGGTTGAATTCCAAGAAAAGCAGGAAACAGAAACTTTACACCTCATCTTCAAATAAGAAATTCTTAAACTAGACTCTTACCTTGTTGAAGTTTTAGCAATTGAGGTTTTCAACTTACAGTCATCAAGGCTTACTAGAGATTTTTATGATGCATATAGTAGACTGGACTATGTGAGGAAATGCAGCCAGTGAGAAATTTCCAGTGTTGGATTTAAGAGGACATTCAGGCTGTAATAACAAAATACCATAGACTGGGTGGCTCATAAAAAAACAGAAATTTCTTTTACAATTCTAGAGGCTGGGGAGTCTAAGGTCAAGACAGTGGCACGTTTGGTGTCTGGTGAGTGCCTACTTCCTCGTTCTTAGATGACACCTTCTTTTTTGTTCCTGTGACAAGAGTCTCATTATGTCACCACAGCTCACAACAACCTCAAACTCTTGGACTAATTGATTCTCTTGCCTCAGCCTCCCAAGTAGCTGGGACTACAAGTGCCCACCACAACACCTGGCTATTTTTTGTTGCAGTTGTCATTGTTATTTAGCTGACCAGGGCTGGGCTTGAACCCACAAGCCTGGGTGTATGTGGCCAGCACTGTAACCACTGAGCTATGGGTGTTGAACCAGATGGCACCTTCTTGTTGTGCCCTTGCATGGTGGAAGGGACAAATGAGCTCTCTGGAGTCTCTTTTATAAGAGCGCTAATCCCGTTATTGAGGGCTCCATTCTCATGACCTAAGCACCTTCTAAAGGCCCTGTCTCCTAATACCCTCACATTGGAGATTATGTTTCGACATATGAATTTTGAGGGGATACAAACATTCTTTCCTTTGAGTATTTAGCATGGTGACTCTTTCCAGAACTTTGTGGTAGTAACAAGCTCTTCTAGACAGCTAAGCGATGTTAGGTCATCCCTAAATAGATAAGGGATAGATTTTTCCCAGGTGCCCTGTTCCTTATGTGATACATGTTATTGCAACCTTTGCTGTCTCACTAGTTGCCTTCGAATTTGTGAGCTACCTGAAGATTCCCTGCCATCAGAAATTCACTTAATGTACCCTGGGTCTTTTCCCAACAATGACGTCAATGTTCCCTACCTTTCGGAAACATCTGAGATGAAACCACACAAAAACACTTTGGATCATGGCATTGGAAGCAAAGCTGGCCATCTGCCTTTGGTGCGGAGATCTCTCCTTCATTAGATGCTTTTGTGGGCAGAAGATTTCCCCACATCATCAAAGTAAAAATTCCCTTCCTCTCTCCTGTGGCCATTCCTATATTTTGTCTATGCTCAGATATTCTTCTTCCTTAATTTATTTCTTCTTGTTGTAACATCTCCTCTAGTAGACTATCACGATTGAAAACAAGGACAGCGCCTGTGGCTCAAAGGAGTAGGGCACTGGCCTCATATACCAGAGGTGGCGAGTTCAAACCCAGCCCCAGCCAAAAACTGCAAAAAAAAAAAAAAAAAAAAGATCGAAAACAAGGCTGGGTGTGGTGGCTCACACCTGCAATCCTAGCAGTCTGGGAGGTCAAGAGTGCTGGATTGCTTGAATTCAGGAGTTGAGATCAGCCTAAGCAACAGTGAGACCCCACTTCTAGTACAAATCATAAAACCGAGGCAAGAAGATTGCTTGAGCCCAGGAGTTTGAGGTTGCTGTGAGCTATGATGATACCATGGCACTCTATCCAGGGTCACAAAGTGAGACTCTTTTTCCAAAAACAAATAAATAAATAAGATTGAAAACATGAGAGAAGAAAATGTTTTTGAGTCATTGTCTGAAAATGGCTTTGTTCTTTCCTCACTTTGAAGAATAGGCTAAAGATAATTTATCTCAGAGTGGCAAAGTCTTACTCCATATACCAGTTTCTAGGGTTGCTGTGGAGAAATCAAGTGGCTGACTAGTCCTTCAACTTTTTTATGTAACCTTATTTTCCCCATTTCCAGAAAATTGTAGCTTTAAAAAAAATTTTATTACTAGCCCTCTGAAATTTTATAAGAATGTCATGTGGGGTTTTTTTTTATGGTCAGTCTGCCACCCTTCCCCTGGACCCTTTAAATGAAGAAATTTATGGTTTCCGATTCTCAGAAATTCTTTCTTCTTTTTGAAAATATTTTTCCCTTTTATTTCCTTTTTTTTATATTTTAAACTTTTGTCATCCAAATATTAAATCTCTTGAACTAATCCACTAATTTCCTTGTCTCTTCTCTCTTATGTTCTATTTTTTTTGCCTTAATTTTGCATCTGCTCTCTTAAAAAATCCCAACTTTACTTCTCAATTCTTTTTTAAAAAGTTTAATTTCTCCTGAAGACTCTTTAAAAATTTCTAAGAGAGCTTCTTTATTCTCTGAGTACTCTTTTTTTTTTTTTTTTTAATATATAGCCCCATTCTTATTTTCCATAAGCAATATCTTTTCTTATTTTTCGGAAGGTACTCATAACAGTTTTAAGGTTTTTCTTCTGCTTCCTGCCTTGTTTCTTGCCTCAGAGTTTCATTTTTTGTCTGTTTTTGCATCCTTTTCATTATATATTTCTTCTGATATTTTCTAATTGTTGGCTACCTCTTCACATTTACAAGAGGCACTGAAGGGCTGATGGGAAGTGCAATGGGGAGGCTTGCTGGCTGGTGGGCCTCACTGCAGATGGCTGGAAAGGAAGACGCCCAGCCCTGCCTTTTTTGGGAGAGGGTACCTCATCCGATTAGTACCTGCACTCAGTATACCTAGCAAAGACACTGCTCATCTCCTGCTTAGGGCAGGAGGCAGTTAAAATCTTGCTTTCCATTTTGGAAACCAAGTGGGAGAAAAAGAAACTTTTTAATACGCAGAGTTTTGGATAATCTCCTGTTGTCTTCAGTGTGGGTGGCTCATTCCTACCCTGTTCCAGTCCATCTGCAGCAAGTCCACATGCTTCATCATCTTCAGAAAGTAAACCCCTGTGAGTGTGGTCATTGGGATGCTTGAACTGCAAGAAGAAATTTGACCTTCTTATAGCTCTTCAAACAGACGTTCAGCCAGTTCTTCTGAGATTTAGTCTCATGTCCACCTCCTGCCATCAGGGATACCAAGTGCTTCAAAACTCCCAAGACTCTGTTCTTACACCATCCTTATTGCAGATCTTTTCATTCTTAGCATATAAAAAGAGTCACCTGCCCTGCTTGCTGAACAGCAGGTAGCTGACCCCATTTCTAGAGGTCTTATACAGTGGGTCTATGGTGGGACCAGAATATTTGCATTTGTAATAAGCTTCCAGATCAGGCAGATGCATCAGGGGAGAGGTGCTTCCCTTTACCTGCAGACATTTCACTCTCAGGGACCATCTTTTTTCTTCTTATATTCCAAAATTTTAACTTCTTCTGCTATCTATAGTCTCACTTCTCTCTGTCCTTTTGGATTTATGCATGGAGAAATTATTTTGTCTTGTCTTTATGTGGCACTGGGAATAGAGAGTAAAAGCAAGTGTTCAAACTGTTGCCATTTATAACTGGAAGACTACAGGTAAGCTTGGGGCAAATCCTGATAGCTCCTCCTCCACCCCCCACAGAGGCTGTTCCAAATCATCCTCAGTTCTCCCTGAGCCTCCAGCCTACTTTTTGTACACCTCTTACACCCAGGAGAGCCTTCCCTTCAACTCAACTGCTTCCGTTTCCTGCTGGTAAACCATAGTCATTTTCACTTCCCTTCTTCCTAGGCCCAGAAGAATAGGAACTTCTTGTTCAAGGCAGTTCCTTTATCTTGCATTGCCATTCATTCCCTTGGAATTCTATGTTTGCAAATGCTCCATCTCTACAGGTATTTTAAACTTGTGCATGCCTCTCCCACATTTATGAAATGAAGGAAACAACAACACCCATCCCTTCCTCACAAATTATTCCTTTGAATCTAGGTTGACTTCTCACTCATTTCACCTCTTTCTCTCTTGGGTCTGAACTCTGGGGAGACTTGTTGAGTCTGGAATATTTTTGGATGATGAACGATAGATGGTTGCTGGCACCAAAAGGGTTAGTAGCTGACCAAGAACCCAGTAAAGAGAACCACAAACATGGGTTGGAGGTTGGAGGTTCGGGAAGGGTTACATCTGGTAGCTAGCTCTATGTTCTTGGCTATAATTCCTTCCAATTATTTTCAAAACTGGAAATAGCATGCTTATTGTTGTAAGTAACATGAACTGGTGCAGCACTTGCTTACGCAAACTGGAGTTTCTTTTTCTGATATAATAAGTCAAGGGCAAGGCCATGGCTAGATGTTAGGATTAGCAGCTGCCTGATTCTTTTGGCCTTTTCCTGTGGTTGCAGGTCAGCTGCTAGCTCCTGATCAACATAGACAGACTATGTTTTCTTTTTTTAATTTTTATTAAATCGTAGCTGCGTACATTAGTGCAATCAAGGGGTACAATGTGCTGGTTTCATATACATTCTGAAATGTTTTCATCAAACTGTTTAATATAGCCTGCAAGGCATTTTCTTAGTTATTGTATGAAGTCATTTGTATTCTGCATTTAGTAAGTTTTGCCTGTACCCTTCTAAGATGCACCATAGGTGTGGCCCCACCAATTACCCTCCGTGCACCCCAACCTCCCTCCTCCCCTCCCCTCCCTTGCCCATTTCCCCATATTCTTGTCCTATAGTTGGGTTATAGCCTTCATACGAAACCTATACATTAGCTTCATAGTAGGGCTGAGTACATTGGATACTTTTAAAAATCACATTATAACAAAGACATCTGTACCAGAATGTTCAATGCAGCCCAATTAATAATTGCTAAGTCATGGAAGAAGCCCAAGTGCCCATCGATCCACG
>CAUYON010009836.1:0-11171 GCA_963573935.1 Arctocebus calabarensis | reverse complement strand
TCTATGTGTGTTTTTTTTTTTATTTTTTTGAGACAGAGCCTCAAGCTGTCACCCTGGATACAGTGCTGTGGCATCACAGCTCACAGCAACCTCCAATTCCTGGGCTCAAGCGAGTCTCCTGCCTCCACCTCCCAAGTAGCTGGGACTGCAGGCGCCTGCCACGACGCCCGGCCATTTTTTGGTTGCAGCCGTCATTGTTGTTTGGCAGGCCCGGGCTGGATTCAAACCCGCCAGCTCAGGTGTACATGGCTGTTGCCTTAGCCCGTTGAGCCACAGGCGCTGAGCCAGTCTATGTTTTTTTTATCCTGCATACTCATTGGGCTCAAGGCCACACCTTAGGGCAGCACCTGTAGCTAAAGGAGTAGAGCACTGGCCCATATACTGGGGGTGGCAGGTTCAAGCCCGGCCCTGGCTAAAACTGCAAAAAAAAAGTCCATACCTTAGTGTGAGGATAAAGATGTGTTTTCACAGCTTGGCTCCTGTGGCTCAACGGGCTAAGGCACCAGCCCATGTACACCTGAGCTGGCGGGTTCAAATCCAGCCCGGGCCCGCCAAACAACAAAGACGGCTGCAACCAAAAAATGGCCGGGCGTTATGGCGGGCGCCTGTAGTCCCAGCTACTTGGGAGGCGGAGGCAAGAGACTCGCTTGAGCCCAGGAATTGGAGGTTACTGTGAGCTTTGATGCCATGGCACTCTACCAGGGTGACAGCTTGAGGTTCTGTCTCAAGGAAAAAAAAAAAAAGATGTATTTTCCCTTTCTTTTTTCTGTCTTTACTGGTGAGAAGATTATGTACTTAGGATTATGAAGTTTAGGTAACCATATGGAGTGGTACTTGGTGCTTGTGACCAGTTGGGAGGTCATTGGTGGCCATTGAAGCATGGCAGGACACTTTTAGATATTAGATGAATTGGCTCAGTGCCTGTGTCTCAAGTGGCTAAGGCACCAGCCACATACACTTGAGCTAGCGGGTTTGAATCCAGTCCAGGCCTGCCAAACAACAATGCTGGCTGCAACCAAAAAACACCCAGGCGTTGTGGCGAGTGCCTATAGTCCCAGCTACTTGGGAGGCAAAGGCAGGAGACTCGCTTGAGCCCAGAAGTTGTTTTTTTTTGTTTGTTTTGTTTTTTTGAGACAAAGCCTCAAGCTGTCACACTGGATAGAGTGCTATGGCATAACAGCTCATAGCAACCTTCAACTCCTGGGCTCAAGTTAGTCTCCTGCCTCCGTCTCCCAAGTAGCTGGGACCACAGGTGCTCGCCACAACGCCTGACCATTTTTTGGTTGCAGCCGTCATTGTTGTTTGGCGGGCCAGGGCTGGATTTGAACCCACCAGCTCAGTTGTACATGGCTGGTGCCTTAGCCAGTTGAGCCACAGGTGCCAAGCCTGAGCCCAGGAGTTGGACATTGCTGTGAGCTGTGATGCCACAGCACTCTACCCAGGGTGACAGCTTGAGGCTCTGTCTCAAAAAAAAAAAGATATTAGATGAATTCTTGACAAATTGTGTGCCTTCTGGATGCTTTTATAAATTAGAGCAATTAAAATGTACTAAAGATGGGGCGGTGCCTGTGGCTCAAGGAGTAGGGCACCAGTGTCATATACCAGAGGTGGGGGGTTCAAACCTGACCCCAGCAAAAAAAAAAAAAAAGTACTAAAGATAACTAATTTTAAAATCCCCTATGGTAAATCTTTTTTTTTTTTTATTGTTGGGGATTCATTGAGGGTACAAGAAACCAGGTTACACTGAGTAAATCTTATATGTATCCTACCATTCTGGAATTAAGTACATCCTTAGAGTTCCTAATCTCACAAGTGAAGAAACCCAGTTCCTATGAGGGGACATGAGCTCACTTTAAATCTACTGCTTAAGTAAAAAAGACCATTTCCTTTCATTTAAAAAAGCAAAGAGAATTGTCTCAAGAGAGCAAGACTAGTCAGTGGTAACACCAAGGCACCATTACCCTCTAATTTTCCTTTTTTCTTTTTTGAGACAGAGTCTCATTTTGTTGCCCAGTAGGTTACTGTGCTATCATAGCTCACAGCAACCTCAAACTCTTGGGCTCAAGCAGTCCTCTCGCCTCAGCATCTCTAATACCTGGGATTATAGGAATGTACCACCCTGCCTGTAAGTTTTCTGGGTTTTTTTAAGCGATGGGGGTCTTGCTTTTACTCAGGCATACAGAACAAGTTAGAATTTACTATTCCAGGCCAGACACAGTGGCTCACACTTGTAATCCTACCACTCTAGGAGGCCAATTGCTGGTGAATTGCTTTAGCTCACAAAGACCAGCCTGAGCTAGAACAAGACCCCGTCTCTAAAAATAGCCGGGCATTGTGGTGGTCGCCTGTTAATCCCAGCTACTTGGGAGGCTGAGGCAAGAGAATCACTTGAACCCAAGAGTCTGAAGTTGCTGTGAGCGATGACGCCAAGGCACTCTACCAGGGGGAACAAGGTGAGACTCTGGCTTAATTAAAAAAAAAAAAGAATTTACTATTCCAAGATGGTTCATTTCATGTAGAGCAAGGGAAACTCTAGCCCTGAGAGATTAAATTAGTTGCACATTTTGTTAGTGATACAGGTAAAAGTAGGACTCGCATTTTTGGATTCCTTTTTCTTTTTCTTATTTTACAGTTTTTGGCCAGGGCCAGGCTTGAACCCACCACCCCTGGTATATGGCCCCATTCCTTTGAACCACAGGTGCTGTCCTCTTTTTCTTATTTTGTAGGTTGCTTACAGCAACCTCAAACTCTTAGGCTCATGTGATTCTCTTGCCGCAGCCTCCAAAGTAGCTGGGACTACAGGGGCCCACCACAATGCCCAGCTATTTTTAGAGATGGGGTCTCCCTTTTTTTTTTTGTAGAGACAGAGTCTCACTTTATCGCCCTCGGTAGAATGCCGTGGCGTCACACAGCTCACAGCAACCTCCAACTCCTGGTCTTAGGCGATTCTCTTGCCTTAGCCTCCTGAGTACCTGGGACTACAGGTGCCCACCACAACGCCTGGCTATTTTTTGATGCAGTTTGGCTGGGGCCGGGTTTGAACCCGCCACCCTTGGTATATGGGGCCGGCGCCCTACTCGCTGAGCCACAGGCGCCGCCCATGACCAGATATTTTTATTTTATTTGCTTTTTTTTTTTTTTAGACAGAGCCTCAAGCTGTCGTCTTAGATAGAGTGCTGTGGCATCACAGCTCACAGCAACCTCCAATTCCTGGGCTCAAGCGAGTCTCCTCCCTCAGCCTCCCAAGTGGCTGGGACTACAGGCAGCCCCCACAACGCCTGGCCATTTTTTTGGTTGCAGCCGTCATTGTTGTTTGGTGAGCCTGGGCTGGATTCGAACCCTCCAGCTCAGGTGAATGTGGCTGACGCCTTAGCCCGTTTAACCACAGGTGCCGAGCCTTTATATGCTTTTTTTTGTTTGTTTTGCAGTCTTTGGCTGGGGCTGGCGCCCTTACTCCTTTGACCTGTAGGTGCTGCCCTGGATACTTTTATTTTAGAGATAGGGTCTTGTTCTAGCTCAGGTTGGTGTTGAACTCCTGAGCTCAAGAGATCCTACTGCCTTGGCCTACCAGAGTGCTGGGATTATAGGGTGAACCACTGGGCCCATCCAGTTAATTTCTTGACTAGGCTGACGTTCCTAGGGGTCATCTATTTCCTGAGACCATAGCAGTTTATGGAGCCTTTTCCCTGTGTATCAAGTGGTTTGTAGTAAATGTGGTTAGAGAATCTTCCGCTCTCTGCACCTTTATTGTATTCAAAGTATGGAGGAGAATGGTACATGACAGACTATATCACTCATGCCTAGCTTTTCCCATTATTAAGTTTTCCCATTAAGTTTTTGTTTTGTTTTTTTGAGACAGAGCCTCAAGCTGTCACCCTGGAGAGAGCACTGTGGCATCACAGCTCACAGCAACCTCCAATTCCTGGGCTCAAGCGAGGCTCCTGCCTCTGCCTCCCAAGTAGCTGGGACTACAGGCACCCGCCACAACGCCCGGCCATTTTTTGGTTGCAGCCATCATTGTTGTTTGGCGGCCCGGGCTGGATTTGAACCCGCCAGCTCAGGTGTACTTGACTGGTGCCTTAGCCCATTGAGCCACAGGCGCCGAGCCTTGTTTTTGTTTTTTTGAGACAGAGCCTCACGCTGTATCCCTGGGTGGAGCACTATGGCGTCACAGCTCACAGCAACTTCCAACTCCTGGGCTCAAGCAATTCTCCTGCCTCTGACTCCCAAGTAGCTGGGACTACAGGCACCTGCCACAATGCCCAGCTATTTTTTGGTTGCAACCGTCATTGTTGTTTAGTAGGCCCCAGCTGGATTCGAACCTGCCAGCTCAGGTGTATGTGGCTGATGCCTTAGCTGCTTGAGCCACAGGAGCCAAGCCGTGCCATTATGTTTTTATCACAAATTGGTGGCAGCATGTCCAGTTACCCCAAAATATAAATCATGGTTAGAGTGAATTCTCTAATGCTTCTCTTAGTATGTGTATATGAATGAATGTGCTAAAATATACAGATGGATTCAAGAACCCTGAATAGGGGTACAGTGGTTCATGCCTGTAATCCCAGTTCTTGGGAGGCCGAGGCAGGTGGATTGCCTGAGGTCACGAGTTCAAGACCAGCCTGAGCAATGAGACCTCTTCTCTTAAAAATAAATAAATACATGGCTGGCTAGGTGCCCGTAGCACAGTGGTTACAGTGCCAGCCACATACACCAAGGCTCGTGGGTTTATTTTTTTATTTTTTTGCAGTTTTTGACTGGGGCTGGGTTTGAACCCACCACCTCCGGCATATGGGGCCAAGCACCCTACTCTGTTGAGCCACAGGTGCCTCCCCGGCTCGTGGGTTTGAACCCAGCCCTGGTCAGCTAAAACAACAAAGACTGCAGCAAAAAATAGCCGGGAGTTAGGCAGCGCCTGTGGCTCCGTGAGTAGGGCGCCAGACCCATATGCAAGAGGTGGCGGGTTCGAACCCAGCTCCAGGCCAAAAAATACAAAATAAAAAAATTAAAAAAAAAAAAAAAGTGAGCAAACAACAACAACAAAAAATAGCCAGGTGTTGTGGTGGGTACCTGTAGTCCCAGCTACTTGGGAGGCTGAGGCATGAGAATCGCTTAACCATAAGAGTTGTGACAACATGGCACTGTACCGAGGGTGACATACTGAGATTCTGTCTCCAAAAAAGAAAAAAAAAGCTGAATAAGAGCAAGACTTTGTCTCTACTAAAAATGGAAAAATATAGCCAGGACTTGTGGCAGCGCCTATAGACCCAACTCTCCTTTTTCCTCCCCCTACAATTTTCTTGACATTTGTGAACCACTTCTTCAGGTTTTTCTCCTATCTGTTGGATCTTTTAATTTTTGTTTTTTGAGACAGAGTCTCAAGCTGTTACCCTGGGTAGAATGCTGTGGCATCATAGCTCATGGCAACCTCAAACTTTTGGGCTTAAGGGATTCTCTTCCCTCAGCCTCCCAAGTAGCTGGGACTACAGGCGCCCACCACAACACCTGTCTATTTTTTGGTTGTAGTTGTCATTGTTTGGCGGGCCTGGACTGGATTCGAACCCACCAGCTCTGGTGTATGTGGCTGGCGCCTTAGCCACTTGAGCTATAGGTGCTGAGCCTATTGGATCTTTTTAAATTTCTTTTGCCAAAGGCTTCTTTTTCTTTTCCTTTATGTACACTAAATAATGGATGGAAAGAAGAGAGTGAGAAGAGAGGCTCATAGTTGTATTGTTGAAATGTTGTAAAATGGGAATATATGTATTATGTGGAAAAGAAAAGGCAAAAAATATACCAAAAGTTAGTATTCCTCCAGATTTTTTGTTCAGACCCATCCTCATTTTGTTTTCATTTTCTATAATTTCCTTACATGACCTCTTAAAACTGATGGCTTTAGCTAACTTCAGGATTTCTACTTGGAATCTCACACTCTACATATCCAAAATCATGATCATTATCTTTCTTCTCAATCCTGATCCTTTTCTTGCCATTCTTACTTTGGTAAATAAGAATTTATACCAGTTAGCCAAGGCATAAACATAGGAATTATCCTTTTCTTTCTTTAGGTGATTCTCTTGCCTCAGCCTCCTGAGTTATCCTTTTCTTACTAAATGAACTAATATAGATTCTATCTCTTGAATGCCTTGGGTTGAGCGTTCATAATTTTTTTTTTTTTTTTTGAGACAGTATCCCTATGTTGCCCACGGTAGAAAACCGTGGTGTCACAGCTCACAGCAACCTTAAACTCTTGGGCTTAAGTGATTCTCTTGCCTTACCCTCCCAAGTAGCTGGAACTACATTGGCCTTCCACAATGTCCAGCTATTTTTTGTTGCAGTTGTCATTGTTTTAGGTAGCCCAGGTGGGGTTCGAACTTGCCAGCCTTGGTATATGTGGCTGGTGCTATGGGCGCCAAGCCACTGACCTATGTTTAAAATATGTCAATGTCTGGCTCGGCACCCATAGCTCAGTGGTTAGGTGCCGACCATGTGCACCCTAACCACTGGGCTGGTGTGTCCGAACCCAGCCAGGGCCTGCTAAACAACAGTGACAACAATGCTGTACACTGTAGTGCGTGTACCTGGGCCTTTTGTGCTTGGCTCCTGCCCCCTTCTGTCCTCATCTTCCAGGACACCTCTACATAACTTTTTCTGATTTTTTGCTCTGATTTTTTGCTTTGAGTCGTGCTATTTTATCTGCTCCAGAATGCCCAGGCCCTGTTCCAGCTCCTCATTTTTCTAAACCAGTGATTCTCAACCAGGAGCAATGTTGTCCCCCAATGGATGTTTCCCCATGTCTGGAGACATGTTTGGTTGTCACAGCTGGGGAATCCTACTGCCATCTAGTGGGTAGAGCCACATAATGTGCTGTTAAACATTCTACAGAACAGACAGCCTCCCACAACAAAGAATTTTCTCAGGTTGGTCAAGGTGACTCATACCTGTAATCCTAGCACTCTGGGAAGCCGAGGCAGATGGACTGCTTCAGCTCAGGATTGGAGGCCAACCTGAAAAGAACAAATCCCATGTCTACTAAATGAAGAACTTAGCTAGGGGGTGGCGCCTGTGGCTGAAATGAGTAGGGTGCTGGCCCCATATGCTGGAGGTGGCGAGTTCAAACCCAGCCCTGGCCAAAAACTGCAAAAAAAAAAAAACCACCAAACAACTTAGCTAGGCATCATGGTGGGGACCTGTAGTCTCAGCTACTTGAGCAGCTAAGGCAGGAGGATGGCTTGAGCCCAAGGGTTTGAGGTTGCTGTGAACTACGATGATGTGACAACACTTTACCCAGAGTGACAGAGTAAGAATCTGTCTCAAAATTAATAAATAGGGCAGTGACTGTGGCTCAGTGAGTAGGGCGCTGTCCCCATATACCAAGGGTGGTGGGTTCAAACCCAGCCTCGGACAAACTGCAACAACAACAAAAATAGCCGGGTATTATGGTGGGTGCCTATAGTCCCAGCTACTCAGGAGGCTGAGGCAAGAGAATTGCCTAAGCCCAGGAGTTAGAGGTTGCTGTGAGCTGTGTGATGCTATGACATTCTACCAAGGGCGATTAAGTGAGACTCTGTCTCTACAAAAAAAAAAAAAAAAAAATTAATAAACAGTTAAATTCTAAAACCTCTGATTTCTGCCCAACAATGATAGCACATAGTAACCTACTATGTTGGATATATGAATGGATCTTGGCAATGAGCTTGTCTGCCACACATATGCAGGCTTCTTGTAAACTGGCCTCTTTTTCCTCTGTTGTTCCTTTCAGGACCTGGGTTTCAGTGATGAGACATGGGGTATGATGTAACCCGTTTCCAGGGGGATGTTGACGAAGACCTTATCTGCCCTATTTGCAGTGGAGTCTTGGAGGAACCAGTACAGGTAAGTTGGTCTGATGGCAGGTTTGGTGGGACCATAGACGGCATGGGGAAGTCACTGTGTTGTGCTCAGTTGAGGTTTGGTACAGAGCAGCAATGGAAGCTACAAGAATAGGCTTCCAAAGTCCAGATGTTTAGCCAGGCATTGTGGTGGGCACCTGTAGTCCTAGCTATTTGGGAGGCTGAGGCAAGAGAATTGCTTAAGCCCAAGAGTTTGAGGTTGCTGTGAGCTATGATGTCACAGCACTCTACCCAGGGCAACAAAAAATGAGACTCTGACTCAAAAAAAAAAAAGTCTAGATGTTGATGCCACACACAAAGATCTTGTGGTTCTCATTTCTTTCTGAGGTTACTCTGAGTTTTTTCCTGTCAAATGGTCAATTGCTAGCCGGGCGTTGTGGGCGCCTGTAGTCCCAGCTACTCGGCAGGCTGAAGGCAAGAGAATCGCCTAAGCCCAGGAGTTAGAGGTTGCTCTGAGCTGTGTGACGCCACAGCACTCTACCACGGGTGATAAACTGAGACTCTGTCTGTACAAAAACAAAAAAAAGAAAAAATAAAATAAAATAAAATGGTTAGGCTCGGCGCCTGTGGCTCAACGGGCTAAGGTGCCAGCCACGTACACCTGAGCTGGCGGGTTCGAATCCAGCCAGGGCCCGCCAAACAATGACGGCTGCAACCAAAAAATGGCCGGGCATTGTGGCGGGCGCCTGTGGTCCCAGCTACTTGTGAGGCGGCGACAAGAGACTCACTTGAGCCCAGGAATTGGAGGTTGCTGTGAGCTGTGATGCTACTGCACTCTATCCAGGGTGATAGCTTGAGGCTCTGTCTCAAAAAAAATAAAATAAAATAAAATAAAAAAATAAATAATGGTCAATTACTGACTGACTTCTGGCTCATGTTAGTAGGAACTCTTCCTTTCCCCTGCAGGAACTCTTGAGTACTTTCCATTTTCCTGTCTATCATTAAACTTCTGGACTCTTCTGATAACTTCTGTTTTTTTTTTTTTTTTGAGGCAGAATCTCACTATGTCGCCCTTGGTAGAGTGTTGTGACGTCATAGCTCACAGCAACCTCTAACTCTTAGGCTTAAGTGATTCTCTTGCTTCAGCCTCTCAAGTAATTGGGAGGCTGAATGCCCTGCTATTTTTGTTGTTGTTTTAGTTGTCATTGTTGTTTGACAGGCCTGGGCTGGGTTTGAACCTACCATCCCCAATGTATGTGGCCAGCCACTGAGCTACAAGTGCTGAGCCTTCTCTGTGCATTTTTTTTTTTTTTTTTTTGAGACAGAGCCTCAAGCTATCACCCTGGATAGAGTGCTATGGCATCACAGCTCACAGCAACCTCCAATTCCTGGGCTCAAGCGAGTCTCCTGCCTTAGCCTCCCAAGTAGCTGGGACTACAGGCGCCTGCCACATTGCCCGGCCATTTTTTAGTTGCAGCCGTCGTTGTTTGGTGGGCCTGCGCTGGATTCGAACCCACCAGCTCAGGTGTATGTGGCTGGTGCCTTAGCCTGTTGAGCCACAGGCGCCAAGCCTCTCTGTGCATTTTGATGTTGTAGTCCTTCAGATAATCAGCCCCTCTCCCTGCAGTCTCCTACATGCCTTCTGTTAAACAAATTGGAAGTGGGTAAATGTATGTACTGATCTATTTTCTTTCTGGGCTCTGTTGAAAAGACCAGTTTTTTTTGTTTTTTTTTGGCTCAGCGCCTGTGGCTCAACAGGCTAAGGCGCCAGCCACGTACACCTGAGCTGGCGGGTTCAAATCGAGCCCGGGCCTGCCAAACAACAGTGACGGCTGCAACCAAAAAATGGCCAGGCGTTGTGGTGGGTGCCTGTAGTCCCAGCTACTTGGGAGGCGGAGGCAAGAGACTCGCTTAAGCCCAGGAATTGGAGGTTGCTGTGAGCTATGATGTCACAGCACTCTATCCAGGGTGACAGCTTGAGGCTCTGTCTCCAAAAATAAAAAAAAATAAAAAAAGAAAAGACCAGTTTTTGATGCAGCCATGCATTCTGCATTTTGATATAAAAGCTGCCACCTTCAGTAGGTCCTTTCTTTACCAGCCTTGCCAGACCAGGTCAGTTATATCTTCCTGGGGCAAGTATGAGGAGGAATTCATGATTACCAGGAGTGAGGTGAATCCTTCACGGTTGTACTCATTGACGGGTATAGTGGCACATGCCTGTAGTCCCAGCTACTTGGAAGGCTGAGAAAGAAGGATCACTTGAGCCCAGGAGGTCAAGGTTGCAGTGAGCTATGATCCCAGTACTGCACTGCAGCCCAGGCACAGAACAAGACCTTATGTCTAAAAACCCTCACAAAAAAACAAAAAATAGGGCGGTGCCTGTGGCTCAAAGGAGTATGGTGCCAGCCCCATATACCGGTGGTGGGTTCAAAACCTGGCCATAGCCAAAAACTGGAAAAAAAGAAAAAAAAGTTGTATTAATGGGATATTATCCTACATGATCCTTATTGCCCTCATTCTGTAAATACCAATTAATCCTCTGTCACTGCTGGCCAAACAGAGATAATCTCATTTTCTAAATCAGGACACCAGTCAATGAGGTCTTATGGCCCTTCCCTCATCACTGCTTATATAACTCCCAGGAGCTCCCCTTGAGCCTCTGAGTTTATTCTTTCTCCCAGGTTCCAAACTAGATCTGTTCCTTTCTAGTCCTTTGCAGCCTACTGCCATTAGATGCATATGGGATGGGTGTGGAGCAAGCTATCCCAGTAGTGTCAAGAGGTCATGGGGTGTGTTAGGTTCCCTCTTTGCCCTAGCGGGGTCTTTTCTGTTTTCTGGCACTACCATTTGAGGTGAGTCACTTAGGGAGACATGACAGTCTAATCAGAAGCCACCTATCTACCTCCAGGCTTTACCTTCTGAAGAGCAGGGCAGATAACCTTTGTGATGCAAGGTTACCATTTCCAAGCTTAGAAGGCTCCTGCTAGGGATGCTCATTTCTGCAACTGATAGTTATTTGTTGAATAGGTGATAAACTTACATAATTCAGAAATCAAAACAGCAGCTGGACACAATGGCTCATGCCTATAACCCTAACACTTTGGGAGACTTGATTGCTTAAGCCCAGGAGTTAGGGACCATCCTGAGCAACATAGTAGGACCCCTATCTTTTTTTTTGGAGACAGAGCCTCAAGCTGTCACCCTGGATAGAGAACTGTGCATTACCAGCTCACAGCAACCTCCAATTCCTGGGCTCAAGCGAGTCTCCTGCCTCCGCCTCCCAAGTAGCTGGGACCACAGGCGCCCGCCACAACGCCTGGCCATTTTTTGGTTGCAGCCGTCATT
>CAUYON010009832.1:0-18215 GCA_963573935.1 Arctocebus calabarensis | reverse complement strand
TATGCAGATTCCTGTTGTTATTGAGTTCAACTTTTATTCCATGGTGGTTGGAGAAGATGCAAGGAATAATTTCTATTCTTTTGAATTTGCTGAGATTAGACTTGTGACCTAAGATGTGATCAATTTTTGAGTATGTTCCATGGAGTGCTGAGAAGAACGTGTATTCAATTTTATTAGGATGAAATGTTCTATAGATGTCTGTTAAATCCAGTTGTTGAATGGTTAAGTTTAAATCTAAAATTTCTTTACTTAGCTTCCTTTTGGAGGATCTATCCAACACTGCTAAAGAGTATAAAAATCTCCATCTACTATGCAGCTGGAGGAAATCACATTACTCATGTCTATTAGAGTTTTTCTTATAAATTGAGGTGCAATTTGGTTGGGTGCATAAATATTAATAATTGAAATCTCATCATATTAAGTGGTACCCTTAACAAATATAAAATGTCCATCTTTATCCTTCTTTCCTTTGTTGGTTTAAAACCCATTGTTTCTGCAAATAAGATTTCAACACCTGCTTTTTTCTGTTTTCCATTTGCCTGGAATATAGATGACCATTCCTTCACCTTGAGTCTAAGGTTATCTTTTAAGCAAAGGTGAGATTCTTATATGCAGCAGATATCTGGCCTTAGTTTTTGTATCCAGTCAGCCAACCTATGTCTCTTAAGAGGACAATTTAAACCATTCACATTAACTGAAAGTAATGATACATCTTTAAAGTCCAATGGACATTTTTAGTCCTTTCATCATGGTGGGAGATGAAATTTGATAAATAGTTTCAGGGTGAGTTTACTTTTGTGGGGGAGGTATGCGCTGGTCATTGTGCAGGATAGGTCTGAGAATACCCTGGAGAGCTGGCTTAGTTATAGCAAATTTCTTCAGCATGTGAATGTCGTGGAAGTATTTAATTTCTCCATCGTAAATGAAACTCAGTTTAGCTGGATACAGGATCCTGGGTTGAAAGTTCTTTTGTTTTAGGAGGTTAAAAGTCAATGACCATTCTCTTCTAGCTTGAAAGTTTTGATCAGAGAGATCTGCAGTTATTCTAATATTTTTCCCCTTGTAGGTTATGGATTTCTTACATCTGGCTGCTTTTAGAATTTCCTCTTTCATATTATCTTTCGTGAACTTAATTATGATGTGCCTGGAGGATGTCTTATTTGGGTTGGGTCGTGCTGCAGTCCTGAAACTGTCTGCTATCTGAATTTCAGAATCTCTTGGCATGTCTGGAAAGTTCTCTTTCATAATCTCATAAAGAAGAGACTCTGTGTCTCATGACGCCACTTCATGGTTTCCAAGTATCCCTATAAGGCGAATATTGGTTTTCTTTGAGTTATCCCAGAGGTGTCTGAGAGAATGATCCATTTTTGCTTTCCATTTCTCTAACTCTTTGAGCATTTGGGAGCGTTTAAAGTCTCTGTCTTCAGTTTCATAAATCCTTTCATCTGCTTGCTCCATTCTGTTACTGAGGGATTCTACTGTATTTATCAGATCTTTGAGGGCTACCACTTCTTGTCTCAATGTGTCAATATCTATGGTCATTTTCTCTTTGAACTCATTCAGTTCTTGAGACATCTTTTGGGTCATCTTTTGGATTACTGCTTGAAATTCTAATTCCATCTTTTCCTCCATTGTGCTGATCTTAGTTGCTATCCAGACTCTGAACTCAACTTCTGACATCTCAGCCATTTGCTTATGCAGGGATCTTGTGCTTCATCTACCTTGTCATTCCTTGGGGGAGTTGATCTACTCTGGTTGTTCATATTGCCAGAGTTTTTCTGTTGATTCTGCTTCATGTTTATTTTTCACTGTTGCCTGTGACCGTCCTCAGAGTTGGGAGGTGTCTCTCCCAGATCACACCCTGGCAGATTCACTCTGTTGTTACTGGATCTTTGTAGGGAGTGACCCTGTGACTCTAATGATTTCTCAAACCCCGCAGGTTGGAGAGCTTAAATCCTCCTTAGCCTGCTTAGAGGACACTTTAAATTGCTAACTTGGGCTAAGCAGAAGCTTTCCCAGGAAAGCGCTGTGGCTGGGATCACTCCTTAAGTGGCTCGCCACTTAACCAATATGCCAAAACGAGTCTCACCCTATGCCTCTGAGGGCTAAGACTGCGAGGCGTCTTAGTCCCCGCCTTTAGGCTGCTCAGTCACTAGATTACTCGCTCCCACCCGATGCCTATTATGCGACCCTGGGGGTGGAGCTTGCCAGAGCAGTTCTCCCACAATGGCTCCACACAGCCCACCACCAAACACTGGGAGCTCCGTCTGGCTCGGTGGCCCAGTCTGGGGCCCCAGACAACGCTCAAAAACTCCTGCACTCCTGCCCAAGTTCTCCCAAGGCAGTTCAACTGAGTGCCAAGTCCAAAAGAAACCCAAACAGCACACAGGCAAGGCCTTTCCAGCCTGCAGTCCCACTGTTGCCCCACCCACAGCTGCCGACAGGATCAGACTGAACGAACAGACACAACCACTTGCCCAATCTCCGCCACTTTTGCCTTCCTTAAGGTGTCCAGAAGCCTCACGCTATCTCTCTGTGTCCCCGAAGGGAAGTTTCTGGGCAGATCCTGCCTACCAGAGATGCCTGAAGTCCTCTCTCCACAGTCTCACTGTGCCCAGCTGCAAGGAAGCTGTTACTCGGCCACCATCTTCAATTAGTAACTTAAAGAAAGTGAAACTGCAAACCATAGGTGACAGGTTATGGATTTGCTTCGTGTCTACATTTTAAATTAGAATGTTCAAAGTATGTGTGGTTTTTGTCATCGGCTTTGAGCTTTATCTATTAACTGACCTATTATTGTTCTGACCTTACTGGGTGAGATGGCTTCCTTATGCTTGGTAGATGAACTTAGTCATCCTATACTTACATTTTGGATGTTTGCAATTTAGATAGATTCTCCAAGTGTGTTTCTTCTGATTCCTCCAACGCACCCTTAACCTGTATTTTCCTGCCTTTCAAGTGAGAACAATGATAATCTCCTTTATGTTTTCAGGAAAGATTAAAATTGAAATATGTTATGGATATGAAAACACTTTGGAAATAAATGTGCTATATGCCATAGATACTGCAGTCTTACTATTTATAATAGTGAGTTTTAGATTCATAGGTTTAGGAACCCATCTTTTCTTAGATTTAGGTTTTGTGTACAAAATCAGTTAAATCAGTTTTGTTTTCTTATTTGGCATTTTGAAACATGAGTTTGAGTAAATAAACTTAAATAATGGCCAAAATGTAAGATTATGACTTAACTTCAGTGGTTTGGAAGATACTGAAGATGTTAGAGAATTAATTTGTCTCAGACCGTATGGGTAGTGAAGTTTAAAGAACCCAGACCTGGCATCAACTAGCTGGTCTGGTATTAGTTGTGTTTTTGGTAGTACGAGTAGGTGCTCTGATCCTAGTCTGGTAATCATTGTTCCGTTTCACAAGGATTTATAAAAGATTTCTTGTACTAACGAAAGGCTTTGAGTTTGATTCATGTAAAAGCTCTAGCTATTTCACTACTCTCAGTTTTCAAGGACATTAACCTCTTTAGTTATCACTTTTCATCATGGAAAATGAAACTGCCATTATATAATTCCTTTTTTTTTTTAATTGTTGGGGATTCATTGAGGGTAGAAGAAACCAGGTTACACTGATTGCATTTGTTAGGTAAAGTCCCTCTTACAATCGCGTTTTGCCCCCCAAAAGTGTGGCACACACCAAGACCCCACCCCCATTGCTCCATACAATTCTTATTAAGTGCATGTGGATTACCCTTTAATTGGTAATTAGCTTTTGACTATGTGGCTTTGGCAAATATATATATATATACACACATACACACAGTGTCTTTGGATCTGGATTTGAATCTGCCACTACCACTTAACTAGCTCTGTGACTTTTTGGAAGTTTCTTAAATCTCTTTGTAAATTTCTGTTTTCTTTTATGTGTAATAGCATGATAATATGCCTCTAGTGTTAATGCAGATAAAGAGAGATGTGTGTGAAGTACATGGGCATATGGCATAGAAGGCATTAATAAATGACCCCTTTCTCTGCTACCAATTTTAAAATTTCATTCTGTTACGGATAAAAATAGGAAACCTTACAAGCTACTTAGTCATTCACTTGGTGTGTTAGGTGTGGAAACCATTCATAGTGAAACAAACTGAGAAGGATGTAGCACTTGCTACTGTGAGCTATCATTTCTAAAGTTAGTTCACTCATTTTTTTAAGTACCATCTAGGATTGTCAGATATTTAGAATTTGAATGTTCAGGGTTTGTGGCCCTGGGGTATAGAATTCAAATATATGACCAACAACTGGAGGGTGAGAACCAGGTGAAGACTGTAGAAAAGAATGAATGAATGAATGAATAAATAATAAGGTTTATTATGGTCATCTTGGCTCAAAGTGTTCATCTTTCAAAGTAATTCTAAGCAACATGTCACTTTTACTATGCAGAGAAGAGAAAAAAAATAAGAAGGCATTTACTATAATGTACTGTTATATTTTTCTGTTTAAAAAGTTTCACTGTGCTTTTTTTTGTTTGTTTCTCCAGCCTCTATCCCATACTTAACCCATCTGTGTCGTTTGGAAATTCGGTCCAGTCTAAAACCAGATCACCTACAGTCTCATAGTTTTATTCATCAATTACCACTTCCAAGAAGCCTACAAAATTATTTGCTCTATGCAGATGTTCTGAGGATGAATGATGTTCCAGAACTAACAGCTATTCAAGATGGAGAAATCAGTGAAACCACTTAACACAGCTCATTTCTTTCTCTGAAAACTACCAAGACAAAAGAGCCATACTGTATAAGTTATTATTCATGAGTTTATAGCCAAAAGATGATTTTTGTTTGTGTGGTTGGATTGGGGGTGCAGTAGTTTAATTTGAATGTTTACAACTGGGCTTCCCACTTAAAAAAAATAATATATATGTATATATGTATACATACATATCTAATATACATATATGTGTGTGTATATATATATTAAACTTCCCTTATGTTAGTTTATTGCATTTTCATCACCAGTACATTTTATGTTGTAATATATTTATTTACTTGACTATAATATGCTAAGGAACTGTGACGCTGTTTCAGTTACTACACATGGCATATTTCTACCCATGATTGGAGTCTACGTGGTGCTAGGAGCTGAGAATGGAATGCATATAACTTCATTGGAAGTGTATTACTGTGGTGTTGAATCTCTTATTATTATTATTATTTGAGGTTGAATATCCCTTGTAAATGAACAGATTTTCCTTTCTTATCATATTTCATTCTCTTAATTCAGGCACTTTTGTGAAGAATTGATATTCACATTTAAACTCAGGGGAAATTTTTTTTAAAAAGAATATGGAAAGTCAATCATATTGCTGGTTTTTCCCCTCCAGTTTCTTTATACATTTTGGCTAAAAAAATACCCCATTTCTTTTCCACAAAGGCAAGGACAAACCTGAACTCAAAGATATGTTCAGTTGAAAAGTTCAGCTTTTCAATAAAGGAACATTTTACCACATTTAGGATTTTAATCAGGAGACTGTGTAGGCATTTCTGTGGCACCATCTTCAAAGAAATAAAGGTGCATATTCTTGAATTACTTAGTACCAAGTTCAAGCTATATTCAGCCCATTTAAGCTCCATTTAGCCCCAGAAGAAGAGGACAGTTTTTGTTTTTATTTTTTTTTGTAGAGACAGAGTCTCACTTTATCGCCCTTGGTAGAGAGCTGTGGCGTCATACAGCTCATAGCAACCTCCAACTCCGGGACTTAAGCGATTCTCTTGCCTCAGCCTCCCGAGTAGCTGGGACTACAGGCGCCTGCCACAACTCCTGGCTATTTTTCTTTTTGCAGTTTGGCCGAGGCCGGGTTTGAACCTGCCAACCTCAGTATATGGGGCCGGTGCCCTACTCAATGAACCACAGGCACCACCCCTAAGAGGACAGTTTTGTTCCTATGAAGCAGTAATAACTAGTTCTATTAATATTACAGAGTTTTTCCTTATTATCTATACAGGTTATCAAGCAGTTAATGAAATAAAGACCTTAGAACCTCGTGGGTTTTTACAATTGCTTAATCTAGAGTCAGGAAGAACTAAATAGTGAATGAATCAAGGGAGCTATGGTAGGATGCGTGAAGACTAGCCTTGAGAGAAAGGACATGAAGGTATTACTGTCACTGTGAGACAACCAGAGATGGGGTTCAAAGGAGGTCAATCTGTCCTGTTGAGATGCCATCACTTAAAATAGATGGGAGTGGGTCAGCCATGTCTATCTTTGAGGGACCTTTGGTGTTTGACAAAAACCAGTGATGAAGGTGGACTGAATAAGGGCAGCATTAAGATCCAAGGGGGTGACAGAGCTCTTTCTTCACATAAGAGCTGCCTCTGGAGGGGAGATACAGTGGAATGTGGGTGTACAGGCAGGAATAAAGTTAGATATGGAAATTCCGATAATTAAGTTATTGGAATTAATAGAAAATTCTAAGAGTGTATTTACCATGTAGTGTTTCTAAATGTTGTCATGGTCTTTATTGTCCAGATTTTCTGATTTTTATCATGAACACCAGTGTTTTGTTAGAACCAATGTACCAAAAAAATGTTTAAATTTGAGGGTGAATCTTTTTGTGATTTGTTCATGTTCAAAATATGTAATAAAAATTATTACCCATGACTTCTTAAACATCTGAAAATCAGTATTTCATAAACATTGACAAGTACTTGTTACTTAAAATTGATAAATGATTTTACCTTATTGTATATAATGTACCCTCCTTTTAGATTAAATTTTGTTATGTAAAGTATTTGATTTTTATGACTTACAAAAAGGATTCAGTGAGAAATGTAATGTGAAAGTATGTCATAGTAGGTAAGTTATAACTGACCAAAATGATGTTTTCTAGTTAATGTGAACCTTAAGCCTTGCCTCACATGCATAATGGTGCTTTAATGCTTTTAAAATCTCAGTAAGCCTCATGACGAACCCTGACACAAAAATTTTCTAATAGTGGTGTGTACTACTGGAGCAGGGTGCTAATCAGCAGCTTAATAACAATTACCCAGATTCAGCCTTCGTTGATCCCATGTTTTCCTATTGTTTTCTACTGATCTTTCCTGTAGGATATCTTTCTCTGACCATGTAATGTAGTAACAGCAACCCGGGCATGATTTTGTCTAATTTCTCTCCCCATTTTCCCAAATAAACAGCGTTTTGATCTGCAGCTTTCTGATGGGCCTACTTTCCAGAGATCATTGACACTCCTTTTGTGTCTCATGACCACCTGTGACAGTGGCAGTCCTTTACTCACAGGTTGTCATATTTATGTCACATGACCAGTTGAAATCTCTAGATCTCTTTCCACCTAAGTGCAATATAAACCTGTTTAAAAGGGATGTTTCACAGATGTTTGAGTATTGTGTGAGGTACTGTTTGAGGACATATGAGTATTTTTAATTGGTTATTCCCCGAAGTTCTGTTATAATTTTGTTGGTCCTCAAAATACATATGAATGATAAGTTGTTCATCAAGTTTTCATCAGAATGGAATACATGTATAGAAAGAAGTTGGAAAATGTATCTAAAAGTTTATCTTCCATTTTACACTTGTCTGTGTTCTCAGAAGTGTATTCCTTTAATTATATTCCCTGATTAGTTAATAGAAATACTTGTTTGAAGAGGAACTCTTAGTATAATTATTGCCAGCAGATGCTGAGTGCTACTAAGGAAAAATTTTAAGTGATGGTTGAAAGGCTGATGAAGTGCTACTATGGTAATATGGCCCAAATCAAGTGTTTTACATTTAACAGTCTGGGAAGATAACCAGTAAAACTATATATGACCTTCCAATTTCATGAGTTCATCCTCTTTACAAAGCAAATGGAAGATCAGCCTACTGGCTTCATCCATTTATTCGGTTTGAAGAGACTCTCAAAGCCAAAGGGATCTCTTAAACTTTTCCTTTGAGCTGGAAGATAATATTAGCACCTTGGGTGCTATTAATTCCCCTTAATTTCCTGTACTGGAGCACTTGCCTCCCTCTTTTTTCTTATACCAGTCACAGGTATCTGAGAGCTCAAGGTTAACATGTAGATGGAGCCCAAACCAAGAGATTCCATTACTTCTGTTTCTGTATGGCCTGGGTGATTATTTGAGAGGTAACTGAGCATGGATGTATCTGCATTCTATTAAGGCAGCGATTTTCAACCCATGTGCTGTATGTAGAACACTGGTGTGGCGTGAGAGGATCTTGGGTGTACTGCAAAAAATTTTAAATTATTTTCAAAAGAAGTTCAAAAAGTATGTTCTATTTTTTGTTCTTTGTTTTGATCAAAATAATTTAAGTGTGCTGTGGATGTTTAACTATAGGTTCAAGTGTGCCATGAAATAGAAAAGGCTGAAAAGGGCAGTACCTGTGGCTCAATGGAGTAGGGCGCTGGCCCCATATGCTGGAGGTAGTGGGTTCAAACCCAGCTCTGCCCAAAGAAAAAAGCAAAAGAAAAAAAGAAAAGGCTGAAAAGCACTGCATTAAGGGCTAATGTGGGATCTCTTAAATTTATACCTACATACCCCTCTAGGACAGTGGTTCTCAACCTTCCTAATGCTGTGACCTCTAATATAGTTCCTCATGTTGTGGTGATCCCCCCAACCATAAAATTATTTTTGTTGCTACTTCATAACTGTAATGTTGCTACTTTTATGAATTGTAATGTAAATATCTGATATGCACGATGGATTTAGGTGACCATTGTGAAAGGATCATTCGACGCCCAAAGAGTTCGGGACCCACAGGTTGAGAACTGCTGCTCTAGGAGAAGACAGTGCTTACCATGTATGATTTTGGGTAACTGTGGCCCATGTTTGCCAGTTTATAGACTATCATGATAGTTTTTATAAACACTTCTTTTGTCTTTCTGCCCTTTTTATTTTATAATCAGGCCCAGGTGAGGCTCAAACTTGTGGCCCCTCGTTTGCAAGGTCAGTGCTCTAACCACTGAGTGCTCTGCTATTTTTGCCCTTTAAAAATTTTTTAAAACATTTAAGGAAAATTTAATATTTGTATGTGTGACTATTTAGCAGATTTCTTGTTTTGCGTCCTTATTCATTGTTTTTTTTTCCTTTGAGGCTGAATTACCTGTTTATTCTCATCCGTATTGTTGTTGTTTGACAAATGGTTGTTGACACAATATCTTGTTCAATAAATTCTTGTGGTTTGTTTGTTTGTTTGTTTATTTATTTATTTATTTATTTAGAGGCAGAGTCTTAGTCTGTCACTCTGGGTATAGTGCCCTGACATCATCGTAGCTCACAACAACCTCAAACTTTTGAGCTCAGGAGATCCTCTTGACTCAGCCTCTCGAGTAATTGGGACTATAGGTGCCTGCTACAACCCTACCCACACCCCACACCCCAGCTATTTTTTTTTTTTTTTTTTTTTTAGTAAAGATCGGGTCTTACTCTTGCTAGGAACTCAACTCGAGCACTCTACCCATGTTGGCCTCCCAAAGTGCTAGGATTACAGATGTGAACCACTGTGCCTGGTCAATTCCTGTTGTTTTAATGAAACAAGGAACTGATTATGATTAGTATTTCTGTAACAGATTGGTAGAAAAAATGTATAGCATCTTGTAGCAACATGTCAATAATTCATACTGAGAGAAGGTATTCTGAATCGTATTTGTTATGAAAACATACTTCAAAATAACTTGGGCACAGATTTTAAGTATCTTCTACAGTTAACTTTAGTGAGTAAAATGTTTAAATTTTAAATAAAGGATATCTTTATATCACTATGCTAATACAAAACTTTTACAAACTTCCCATAAAGGAATAATAGCACATTTTAAATGTTTAATTTAAAAAGAAATACATGAGATCAGGCATGCTGGCTGACTCAGGCACAGGAGAATCACTAGGGGCCAGGAGTTTGAGACCAGCCTGAGTAACATAGTGAGACCCCATCTCTACAAAAACCAGAAAAATTGGCTGAACAGGGTGGAGTGTATCTATAGATCCAGCTACTTGGGAGGCTGAGGAAGATCATCTGACCCCAGGTCTCAGAGATTGTCGTGAATTATGATTGTAATGAGATCCTGTCTCAAACAAAAACCACACCAAAGGAATAGATGATAGTCAAGAAAAAAAAATACATTTTAAAATTCAGAAAGGATAAAAGGAGGAAGGAACATAGATCTGTAGTCCTATCATTCAGGACTACATTCATTATTAATGTTAACCTGTGTTGGAAAATTTTTTTCTCTCATGTTTTCTCTTACTTTTTTTTAATTGTTGCAGAATCATTTAGGGTACAGTGAGCCAGATTATATTGCTTGCATTTGCTGTCTCAATTTTTTTTATCTGCACACAAGTTTTTCTTTAATAGTTGAATCAAACCATCTTTACAATTTTGTACCTGGATCAACCCTTTTCCCTATCGTGTTAGTGACATCTACTGCCAGCCTTAAGCTGTGAGTTATCACAGATTCTGATTTGGTAAATGGGAAATGAGGCATCTTGGGTTGATTCTTTTCCTAAGACATTTGCATAAAGCAAATAAGCCCTCCTCCCTCCTATTTGTAAAGGAAAGGAGAATAAAGATGAGACCTTTGTGAATTTGATATAGTCATCTGGTCTCAGCCGAGGGTCGTGCAATTTCATATCCTTTGCATTACTCTATTATAACTATGTTTGGTGTGTATTTTTGTTGCAGAAAAGCTTCGTGTCTGCATGATTTTTCTGTTTTTTGGCTTCTTTTTCATGCATATCATTTAATAGATGAAGCAGAACAGGTGGTAATTGCCATTGGCGCGCTGAGACTTGCGAATAGCATCTGCTTGTGTTTACCATCAAATGGTTAGCATAACCTTCTCTTCACTGCTTTCCTATGTGAATGATGAAAGTCCATCATGAGTCATCATAAGGTGCTAATTTACACTCTTTTTCTAAGTGATGGAATAGATGAAGAAGAAAGTCCATCTGGTGACTAAGTATGAGTATGATTTTAATCAAACGATTAAAAAGAAGGCTTAATACTTCTGAGATTGTGGATTATTGGAGAAATAATATGTCAAAGATACCAGTTCCATACCAGAGTATTTCCTTAACTAGATTCATTAGCTAGTAATATGAAGTCTGGATTTGAGTTTTGACATTTGAAAGTTGTTACTTTTAATTATTTTAGACAATAATGCATTCAATCCCTTACGGTGTTCATCTTGCTTATAATTTTGTTTTATTAAGCCCACTCTTAAATGTCATGGTGTGGTACTTGTATATTGATATCAATGCATATTTATTCTTTCTAAATTTTTATTATGGGAACTTTCAAGCATATGAAAAAATAAGAGATTTACATAATGAACTTTCCCTGTTTCCATCACCCAGCTTCAGTAATGATCAACTCATGACCAATCTTAGTTTCTTTTCCCGACTAATTGCCTCCCTTCCATAGACGTTTTGAAGAAAATTCCAGTCATATCATCTGTGGCTATTTATGTATGTATCTTTAGAAGTCAAGGACTTCCCTTTTAAAGCGTAACTATAATACCATCAATAACACTTTCTTAAAAATCATCAGTAATTTATTAGTATCATCAAATATCCAGTCAGGATTTTGAACAGTTTTAATTGTCCTATAACCTTTTTAATATTTTGCTTGAATCCAGATCCAAGAAAGATCCCTATGATGTACTTTTTTTCCTTTGAAATGTTTTGGTTGATGATACTGGTAAGTTTTCCACAGTCTGGATTTTATCAATCGCATCCCCATGCTGTTATTTATTTTTATTTATTATTATTGTTATTATTTACAGAGACAGTCTCATTCTGTCACCCTTGGTAGAGTGCCGTGGTGTCACACAGCTCACAGCAACCTCCAACTCCTGGGCTTAGGCTATTCTCTTACCTCAGCCTCCCAAGTAGCTGGGATGACAGGCGCCTGCCACAACACCCAGCTAATTTTTTTGGTGCAGTTTGGCTGGGGCCGGGTTTGAACCCGCCACTCTTGGTATATGGGACCAGTTTCCTACTGACTGAACCAAAGGCGCTGCCCCCCATCCTATCATTTAACATGGTCTTTGTTTCTTCTTGTGTTAGTTACATATTGCTAAGTAATAAATTGCCACAAAACATAGTTTAAAACAATAATTAACATTACCTCACAGTTTCTTGGGCCAGGAATTCAAGAGTGGCTTAGCTGAATGGGTATGGCTCATGGTCTTGTCATGAGGTTGCATTCAAACTGTATGCTGGCTTGATTAGAGGTGAAGGAGTCACTCCAAAATGAGTCATCATATGGCTGTCAGCTTGAGGCCTAGCTGGGTCCCTCACTGCTTGGATGTCTCCACACAACTGCTTGAGCCTCCTCGTGACATGTCTGCCAGCTTATTCTAGCGCAAGTGAGCTTAATTAAAGAGCAAGGCAAATCTTCTGATTTGTTCTGGGAAATCACACAGTATCATTTCCAATCCATTGTGTTCCATTAGAAATAAATCACAAAATACAGTCTGTACTCAAAGAGATAGGAATTAGGCTCCACCTTTTGAAGAAAGAAGTATCAAAGAATTTGTGAACATCTTTTTATTTATTTCTTTATTTTCATTTTTGTTTTAGAGACAGTCTCACTTTTTCACCCTCAGCAGAGTGCCATGGCATCACAGCTCACAGCAACCTCTAGTTCTTGCGCTTAGGTGATTCTCTTGCCTCAGCCTCCCAAGTAGCTGGAACTACAGGTGCCCACCACAACACCTGGCTATTTTTTGGTTGCAGTTTGACCAGGGCCAGGTTTGAACCCGCCACCATCAGTATACAGGGCTGGCACCCTACTCACTGAGCCACAGGTGCCGCCCGTGAACATCTTTTTAAAACACCGCCCTTCTGTGTGTATTTCCTGTAATTGGTAGCCAGATATAGACAAAGATGCTACATAGTTTACAGGACCCAGTGCAAAATGAAAATATGGGACCTCTTGTTCAAATTACAAGATGGGGACAACAGAGCATTAAACCACACACAGGCCCTTCTGAGCTCAGAGCCTTGTGCAGCTGCACAGATGATGTCTATGAAACCAAACCTGGATGTAGAGGGTTGATTGGATCCAGGTTTGATACTCATATTCTTTTTTCCTAGCAGTACTGCTTCATAGATATTGAGTACTTTATCTCTTGTACTGATTTATACAGAGCTTTAAGAAGTTTGTAAAGGAACATGTATAGCCTGAAATTACTCAGTAGGAAAAAGATGTGCATACATAAAGACTATAAGACAGAATAGTGTGATAGGAGTTGGATGCAAAAAGTGTAATATTTGAGAAAAGAAAGGGAACGCTTATCTTCAGCCCACAATGGCTGTGGTGTTCAGAGAGGCCTATACAGTCATGTTAGTTTGGGCTGCTATAATGAAATATTATAATCTAAATGGTTTAAACAATTGGTAGGGTCCAGAAAACAATGCCTCAAAATATGGTGCTTTGTCATGCTGTTTTGAATTAAAGAAAATTGAAAAGACTAAGAAATATGCCTTGGACCCAAGGTCTCTCTCTGACCTTGTCTGCCTGGTGCTCTTTCTCTCCCAAAGCACAAGAAGGGATTCTGTCTGGAATTTTCTTATCTAAGAAAGCTTCTTCCTCGAGGAAAAGCAATTGTCTTAAGACACTCTCCTTAGAAATCTCCTTAAATAACCAGAAAAGATTAACTACCACAGAAGAGACTAAATGTCACCAGGACCAGTATCTACCTATTTTTGTACCTATTTTTCTGAGGACAATTCGGCAATACTACCTGGGCAGCTTTAATAAGACAACCTTGGTTCACAGTGAAGTTCACCCCTCACCTTTCTTCTCCCTCTGTCCCAGGCCATTGTTCTTTGAGCTCATTCATTTTCCCTGAAAATTACTTACTCTACTTACCCCTTGTTCCCCTATGAAGAAGGGTACATAAGCATCTGGATTTCTCTACGTTATTGAGTAATCACACTCCTGTGATTTTTCCCTGTTCATGTTAAATAAATTTTGTATGTCTTTTTCTTCTATAGATCTGCTTTTTGTCAGTTCATTTTCAGCAACCTTTCTGTGGGCAGAGAGGAAATACAGCATTTATTTCTTACAATCTTGCAGGCTGGGAAGTCCAAGATCAAAGTGCTGACAGATTTGGTGTCTGGTGAGGGCCTGATTTCTGGTTTCCAGACAACTTCCTTCTTTCTGTATCTTAACATGGGAGAGAAAGGAGGAGAAGGGGATCTCATATCTCTTTTCCTCTAACAAAGGAGGGCATTAATCCCATCCTGAGAGCTCTATCCTCATGGCCTAATTATCTCCCAAAGGCCTCATCTCTAAATATCAACAGCAGTCCTTGAAAATAATATAAGCTTTCATTCTCATGGTCTTTGGTATACCAGCTGCAAAAGCTCCTAAGATAATTTGCATCCCAAACTTTCAGAATTACTGAGAAGTCCTTTAAAGTTGAGATTTTACTTTGGGGAAAAAGGATGTGAGAGCAATTTTGCTATAACAAAAGTAACCATAAATATTTTAAGTGTGATTCAGACTGAGGAAGAGAAACTTCAGCAGAAGAAATTTTTGCCCATTTGGTATTAGTAGTATAGGTTTTGGGCAATACAACTTAAGAATTATGCTTTATTGATTTCCTGGTTTGTAAAAAAAAATTTTTTTTACAAATAATTTTTTTTTAGTGCAGTTTTTGGCCGGGCTGGGTTTGAATCTGCCACCTCTGGCATATGGGGCCGGTGCCCTATTTGAGACACAGGCACTGCCCAATAATGCTGGTCTTGACAATCTTTTGACTACATCTCCTGAATATTTATAAACCTAAATACGATGTTTTTAACTGGTTCAGAGGGAAGTTTATTCACTCTGTCCTATTTTAATTCCCGAAAGACCCACTGCAAGAAAGTGATGATATTTATGACCTATGACTAATATTTGGTAATCCCAATGGACAATGGCTTTTTTCATGTAAGAGCTACTTGAGGAAGAGGAAAGGCCTTCCATGGTCATTAGGGCATTTAAAAAATCTAATAAGCCACTATTACCATTTCAGTAATAAAAGTATGATGGTTTGTTAAACAGAAAAATTGCATGAAATTTATTTAAAGACAATTTTGGGGTCAGAATAAGAGATTTACGCATGTAATTATCCTGTTGAACAGGGTGAAAATGTCTAACTTGCTTTTACTAAAAAATGTAAGAGGGCTCACTTACTTAATTTTTATATTTCATGAGTCTTGGGAAGACGTTGAATATTGGTGGTGGCTGAAATTTCAGAGCAATTATGTGATAGTTTTTCTTGTTAAATGGGGTGAGCTTTTGAGAGTTTCCATGAAATAGATGCAGAACTTTACAGAGACTTGGGGAACAGATGGGTTTTTCTTGCCAACTCTACACAACAGCAAGTCCAGGCTTAGAGGAAGTTTGAATAATCAGGACTTCTTTCTAGCATCTTTGAGTTTAAACATGAGCAGTTACAGGATCTGCAGCAACCCAAACACTTGCTGGCTGTCACCTTAGTTTTATTTAAAAGGCAAAATTTGGCTAACCCATTAATTTGTTCTGTTCACTCTTCTAATTTCATATCTACCATCCAAAAAGTTAAAATTGCATAGCCACTCATAAGTTACTATTTTTTTTAATATATCATCCTGTACAGATAACTTTAATATTTGTATCATTTTTGCATAACAATTTGCCACAAATTTTGTAGCCTAATTAGACAAACATGTATCAATTCACAGTTTCTGTGGGTCAGGAATCTGGGCACGAAATAATTGAGTCCTCTACTTCCGGATCTCTCATGAGTTTGCAGTCAAGGTCTTAGCCAGGGCTAGGTGTCTCATCTGATGGCTTGACTGGAGAAGGATCTCATTCTATCCTCATGTGGTTGTTGGCCAGATTCAGTTCTTTGCAGCTGAGTACCTCAGTTTCTGCTGGCTGTTGGCTGGAGGCTACCTTCAATTTTAGCTATTGTTCTGAGGCCACACTTTAGCTATTGTCCTTGCCACATAGTTGTCAGTGTGATTGCTTGCTGGCAGAGAGAGTAATTTAATTATGAAAATGACAATCCATTATCTTTAGTATATTCTGCAATTTAAGATGCAAGTTGAAGTTTACAATCACTCAAGCAGAGGGGATTACACAAGGCAACATGAAGACAATTGGAGGTTATTTTTGAGTCTTTCTGCTACTATGTTACTTTATTAATATGAAAACATATGTTCTTTTAGAAAATGTAAGCACTATGGATAAGTTACAAAAAAATCCTTCAATTCCCACCACCTAGAAATAAACTATTAATATTTTGGTACATATTTTTCCAGTCTTTTTCATATTTTATATATGAAATATATATAAATATATTTTTATATATTTTATAGAAATAAATAAATATATATAAACATACATACATATATATATATATATATATATATATATATATTTTTTTTTTTTTTTGCAATTTTTGTCCGGGGCTGGGTTTGAACCCATCACCTCCAGCATATGGGGTGCTCCTCCTTTGAGCCACAGGCACCACCCTTCATATTTTATATATTATTAAAATAATCAAAAAATGTGATCTTAACTTGGTACACTATTATATATAACCTATCTCATTTAATTCATTTAAGGAGTCTTATAAATTATTAAATAATCTCTCTCTATATATTTTAATAATCTATGTAATTTTAAATGGAAGCATAAATTTGTGTTATGATTAGACCATGGCATATTTAATGTAGAGGTTGAAAAATTTTTTGTATAAAAGCAACATAGTAAATGTTTTAAGCTTTGGGGCCATATAGTTTGTTGCAACTACCCAATTCTGCTATTTTTTTTTTTTTTTGAGACAGAGCCTCAAGCTGTCACCCTGGATAGAGTGCTGTCGCATCACAGCTCATGGCAACCTCCAATTCCTGGGCTCAAGAGAGTCTCCTGCTTCCGCCTCCCAAGTAGCTGGGATTACAGGTGTCTGCCACAACGCCCGGCCATTTTTTGGTTGCAGCTGTCATCGTTGTTTGGTGGACCCGGGCTGGATTCAAACCCGCCAGCTCAGGTGTACGTGGCTGGTGCCTTAGCCCGTGGAGCCACAGGCGCCGACCCTACTGAGGACAAATTCTTAAAAGTAGAATATTGGGCAAAATGTTATGCACATAAAACTTTAATACAAGCTGGGTGTGGTGGCTGTAATCCTAGCACTTTGGGAGGCTGAGGCAGGTAAATTGCTTGAGCTTAGAAGTTCAAGACCAACCTGAATGAGAGCAAGACTCCATCTCTAAAAATAGCCAGGTGTTGTGATAGGCACCTGTAGTTCCAACTACTTGGGAGGCTGAGGCAAGAAGATCTCTTGAGTTCGAGGTTGCTGTGAAATATGATGCCACAGCACACTACCTAAGGTGAGAGAATGAGAATCTGTCTTGAAAAAAGAAAACAAAACAAAATTTAATACATATTGGTAAGTTACCCTCTACAAATGTGATGTCAGGTGTCTACACTCACCAAAGTGTGTGGTTATGCTTATTTCTGTGTCCTAACACAGAAATCTGGTTATTGTTTTTTTAGGAATCTTCTCCAATTTGATGACTTAAAAATGTCAAAGATTTCCCTTTTTAGTAAATAGTTCATATGATATTTTAAATTTATATTTAAAAAAATTTATTTCAAGGCTGAGTGCAGTGGCTCAAGCCTGTAATCCTAGGACTCTGGGAGGCTGAGGTGGGTGGATTGCCTGAGCTCAGGAGTTCAAGACCAGCCTGAGTAGGAGCAAGGCCCCATGTCTACTAAAAATAGAAAAACTATCTGGGCACCTCCCAGCTACTCAGGTGGTTGAGGCAAAAGGATCACTTGAGCCCAAGAGTTTCAGGTTGCTTGTGAACTATGATGTCACAGCATTCTACCAAGAGTGACAAAGTGAGACTGTCTCAAAAAAAAAAAATTTCAAATCTGTGGTTTCTTTCTTTCATATCATTGCTCTAGGTGTGCTAGGATAACATGCTCCACTGTAAAGATTATAAATAAAGTTAAAGCTGAAGGCCAGTTGACTATTAAGAATCCATATGTTATACTAATGATCATTATAGGAGATTATTTTTTTTTTTTTTTTTTTTTTTTGAGACAGAGCCTCAAGCTGTCACCCTGGATAGAGTGCTATGGCATCACAGCTCACAGCAACCTCCAATTCCTGGGCTCAAGCGAGTCTCTTGCCTCTGCCTCCCAAGTCGCTGGGAC
>CAUYON010009827.1:0-12193 GCA_963573935.1 Arctocebus calabarensis | reverse complement strand
TGGCTGCTGGGACAGAGGATTGCCGTGGTCTGGCTCGAGGGACAGAGGATGGCTGTGCACTGGCTCCAGGTACAGAGGATGGGGTGCACTGGCTCCAGGTACAGAGGATGAGCATGCACTGGCTCCAGGGACAGAGGATGGCCGTGCACTGGCTCCAGGGACAGAGGATGGCTGTGCACTGGCTCCAGCTACAGAGGATGGGGTGCACTGGCTCCAGATACAGAGGATGGGCATGCATCATGACTAGCCAGGCCTGCTGAGGTTCGGGGCCATCCTCTCCTTCCTGCCCCCACTGCAGCCCAGGCTTCCAGGCCCTCCATGGAACCTCTTCCTTCTGCCCAGGTCTGTCTGCACATGACCCGTTCTCCGCATTCCTCCCTGGATAACGCAAAGAAAGGAAAGCTGGGTGGGAGAAAGAAGACCTAACCACACCCTCAAAGCTCCAGGCACTGTAGGCCAGTTAGTGAACCTATCTATGCCTCAGTTTCCTCACCTGTAAAATGGGAAAGTACGGTACCTACCTGGTATTCTGTTGTGCAGCTTAAAAGCATTGACACATATGCAGCACATGGAGCAGCGCTTTGCAAGGAGAAAGACCACAGCCCCAGGTTCAGTTTCTGGCTCCACCACCCACTGTCATATGGCCTTGCCCTGTGACTCTCTTCCTCTGGATCATAGGGGCAGCTGTGCCAAACCAGAGGGTTTCAAGGACTGTGACTCAGTCAGCTCTGGCTGTCCCAGGGCTCAGCGTGGACATCACCACGGAGTTCATGCTCAGCAAGTGTGGAGGGAACCAGACTGAACAAAGGGACCCCTAGAAGGGGGGAATGCACTGACATAATGAATCAACAGGACAGCAACAGCACTGGGACAGGCTGTGGAGGGGTCTGGGGAAGAAGGAGCCGGGCAAGGTGCCTGCCAGGCATCCAGGAAATGCTCAAAGGTGTAACTCAAATCATTAGGAACCTGGAAGAGCAGGAAGAATTCAGGAAAGGTTTCCTGAAGAGGGACAGACTCGAGATCAGCCTGGCATGATGGGTAAGATTGTACTCAGCTCCAGGGAACAAAATTAGGTACTGCAAGAGTGATATTCACAGAACAGTCACAAGCAGAGAGAGCAGAGGAGGGGTGAACGCTCACTGGTAAAAATTTAGGCATCTGTGCAGACGTCTGGGGCTCTTTCCTCTGCTTGGGGCTGACAGGCTTCCCTCCCCAGTCTGTGCAGAGATAAGATCTGTCCCCTTGTGAACAAAGTGCTGGTCTTCCACCCCCTCCCCAGCCTTGCCATAGCCCTCAGTGGGCTGAGCACAGCTCCACGGGCTTAACCATCCTCCAGAGAAAGAGACAAATGAGACATGACATCCTCCTCGCCCCACCGCCTGGGAGACCCAGACGCCCCTCACGCCCCTGACGAGCTCCAGTCCTCTGCTCCCTCATTATCTGTGCCGGGGTGTCCTCAGGCCAAAATAACGCACCCAACCCCTGCCTGTACCTGGGTGTCATTATGATGACTCCCACTTGAAATTATTTGTTTTTCTCTATTGATCTTGGTTCGACACTGGAAAAATGTATTCTTTGTACAGCAGTCCCAAGGGTTTAATTTGTCCATGTTGGAAGCCTTTTTTAATAGGATTCTGCCCCATTGTTTATTCTGAACATTGAGTTCCGAGAGTCAGGATTCAGCTCTTTTAATAGAAACTCATTACCAGGGTCCCTCAGCATCAGAAAGCTGATACTGGCACCGCGAGGAGGAGACAAATTAGAAGGCTGCCAAGGGCCCGTCTGATCGGGAGGCCCCACGGGAGGCCACGTCGCCGTCCAACACCAGCCACCCTCATCCTATTTGGAGACCTGGGGGGGGGGGGTGACAACCACCAGGCTGCACAGACCCAAGCAGCCCTTCCATCCCTAAGCAGTTTTAGTTCTCAGAAAGCTCTTCTGTGAGGATACCCTGGTGTCCCAGCATAGTATTTTGCAAAGTGTCATCTGTAGAAGCCCTGCATCAGAATCCCCCCAGGCACTGGTGCAAATTCAAGCTCCCTGGTCTCCTCTAGACAGTACGACCCTTAGATCCAAGCAACAGGGACCCCTGCCATGGAGCCCAGTGGCAGGAGGGATGCCTTGTGTCCAGGACTGACCAGGTTGACAGCACCTTCCCAGAGGGGAAGCTGGCCCTCTGTGAATCCCAGTCTCCATTTGTTTGTCTTCTTCAGAGACTGTCTCCTTCAGAGATTGTCTCCTTCCTCTCTTTCTGCCTCCACTGCCTCCAGGAGTTGACCAGATGCCCCTCAAATCTCCAAGGAGTCGAACAAGTTAAGTTGTTATAGAGCCTTGAGCTTGGGCCCCTGACCAGGCAGCCTGGGGCGGGGATTGCTCTCACTGGCCAGAAAAGAATTTCTTTCATAGGATCACATCAGATTGGATGGTACTCACATGATTTTGAGTGGCTCAAATGATTTATAAAGACCGCCTCCCTAACAAAACCAGAAAATATACTGGCCTGAAGTGCCACAGACCCCAGAAGGCAGCTTTGGCTCCAGACCTGCTAAAATGGAGCACTGAGGATGGAGCCCAGGAAGTCTGGAATCTACCATAGGATAGTGACAGAAGGAAGAGAACACGGGTTTTAGAATTACTTAGAGCTTGGCTCAAGCTGTGATTTGCAACTAGCCAGCTTGAAGCTAGGCTATGAGCAAGTTATGAACCCTCTCAGGGCCCCTGTCTACATTCATATCTGTTTTCCTTCAGGATGGCTTTCAAAGTTCTTTCTGGAGCAAGGCAGCCTCATACATGCATATAGAAGGCTAGAAGCATGCCTATGACTTACTCAGAATCTTACCTGGCATGTGATAGGAGTCTAAGTCAGCAAATATTTATTGAGATCCTGCTATGTGCCAGGCAGCATGCTCAACCCTGGTGGGACAATAGAACAGTCTTGGTGCTTTGCCCCCATAGGGAAAGGCATGTATTAAACCAACCTCAGCTTCCTCACCTGTTAAATGAGGATAGTGATAGACCCCTCATGCAGCCTGATGAGAAAATGAAGAAGCACTGAGTGCCATGTGGGCCTCGATGATATCACTATCTACCTTCCCAACTTCTGCAAACCCTCTGAACTCATACGGATTCTGTACAGAGTGGCTGTCAAATCAATCATCTTCAATTACGTCTAGAAAGAAATGTCGCAGGGAGTAGAAAGGATTCTGAAATGCAGAAACCAGACTGGGACGTGACTCTCTCTCTCTTCACTTGGCAAGTCCTACTATGCCTCTGGGTCCTAGACAAATGGCTACCTCCTCACAGAAGCCCTCCCTGACTCTTCAGATGGTTCCGTGAACGGGTCCCTTGCTCTTCATGACACATTGCTCTGTGCCATGTGGCCTCATCACCACTGCAATTAAAGAAATTAATTAATTTAATTAATGATTGATTTGACAGCCACTCTGTACAGAATCCATATGAGTTCAGCAACCTCATTTGTAAGATGAAAAGCTTGGGCCAGGCCAAAGGTTCCCAAACCTGTTCCTCAGATGTCTGGACTTCCATGGAAGTGCATTAGTGTGCCCTGAGTGGCTACTGAGATTCCCAACAGGCGTCTGTTGGAAGACAGTCCCTGTGGCTGTGACAGCCAGGCACATGACAATGATGATTACGGATTTGTTCTTTAGCATCATTCATTCTTGAGTCAGTCTCCATTTATGGGGCACACATCATGCTGCGAGCTAGGCACAGAGGACGCAGGCAGGTCTCTGCCCCAGAGGAGTTTCTTGGCCAGGGGGGAGGAGAGTGCCCATAGCCACTGCCCAGGGTATCAAGGTGACATGGGTGCCTTGGCAGCCTGAACAAGGGCTCAGAAAAAAGGAGAGGCAGAGGCCAAACTATCATTTGAACCCAGGGTTCTTGGCACACATTGCCATTGTTTTTTTCTCCACCCTACCTGTACCACGTAGGTTGATTGGGCATCAAGACAATGGCCATTTTTTGGAGTAAAGATCATGCAAAGAGTCCTCAGGGTGAGGAGAGTTGTAGAGATAAAGGCAAAGGGGCAAAGCAGGAGCTGAAGGCAGAGAGTCAGGGTGGAACCCAAGCTCAGGCTGGGTCTGACTGCTTTAAGCTATTGATCAAGAGCTTCTGAAGGTCACAGTCAGGAACTTACTGCCGAGGGAGGCAGGATTACCACTTGTCTGTCATAGTAACGATACCACCAGGAACAGTTGTTCATATTTATTGGAGCACCATGTTAGTCAGCAGAGTCTGAGTTGTGCTACAGTAACTAAGAGCCGCACAGTCCCCATGACTTCATACGACTTCCATTGTGGATCCTGACAGCTCTTCAGGGTGAGTGTTCTCCAGTGACTCAACCAGACAGCCGGTAGGTCCTCCTCCAAACAGAGCTGCACCACCTACAACACATGACCTTCTTGTTCTCTGCAGCAGGAAAGAGAGAATAGAGAATGACTCACGGCTCTTCACTACCTGTGTTAGTCAGGGCTCTCCAGAGAAACAGAGCCATGGAAATATATTATAAGAGGAGATTTATTATGGAAGTGCTGAATGTGGAGGCTGAGAAGCCTCAAACTGGTGTCTGCAATCTGGAGAAGCAGGGAAGCCAGTGACATGCTTTACCTGAGGGCAGAGGCCTAAGAACCAGGAGCTCCAATGCTTGAGGGCAGGAGAGAGGGGCAAACCCAGATCAGGGAGAGACAATGGGTTTGCCCCTCTGTTGCCCTTTTGCTCTATTCAGACCCTCAGTAGGTTGGGTGATGCCCACCCACATTGATGAGGGAGATCTTTTTTACTCAGTCTACAGATTCAAATTCTACCCCCTTTTGGAAACACCCTCACAGACACTCCCAGGAACCAGCTATCTATGCATCTCTTATACCAGTCAAGTTGACACCTAAACTAACCATCACTACCCCCAGCTCAGAAATGACTCTGATGACACCAGGTTCCCTGGCTTGAATCTGGCTCTTAGTCCAATCAACTTCCAAGATGGGTGAGACGGGGTGAGAAGCACTATTCTTCAGGGGGAAACAGGATATGGCTGAGCATTAGTACTGCCTACCACAAGCACTAACTCTTTGCCAGGCATCGATTAAGTACTTTACATAGGTTATTTCACTGACTGTACAATTAACTGTTGCAAGTAAAGAAACTGAGGCATGGAGAGAATGAGCAGAAAAAAAATCTACCCAAGTCATACAACTAGTAACAGAACAGTAATAATTTAAACCCAGGCAGTCTAGGCACTAAGCCCCTCTCTACCTCCTCCCAGACTCTGAGAGGTCACTGGTGCAATAGCACTTTGGAGATGGCAATCCCTCATCTTATTGCAGCCTTCCAACCAGCCACACAAAGGCATCCAAGTCTTCTTGCCATTAAATATATGAGAGAGGGATTCCATGCTTCCCAATGATGAGGGGGTCAAGAGAATAAAATGTTTCTCAGTGAGAAAGGAAGTAGGTGTCATAGGAGGGCAAACTTGTCCTAAGTAGCTTCCGTAGCTCAGATGGAGAGAGGGGGAGAAAGAAAAGGAAAGCAAGAGGGAGAGAGGGAGAAAGAGCATGGGGAGGGAGGCCTCAGAAAACATGTAGGCTGTCCTGGAATGTTTCAATCACAAATGCCAAGTGCACCGGGTTGTAAACAGATCATCACTGTGGTCCAACGCATGCGTTGGGGTCTGAGATTCCCAATTCAGAGCAGGGGAAACAATAATAACCATTGACTAGCATATCCAGGTTCATTGACTTGAAAGGTCATATATTGATGGACAAAAAGCCAAGGTCAATATTTGATTTTGAGGAACAATAAATCTTGATATCCATGGAAAGAAGCCATCGATGCAGGTGTCATTAGGCAGCGCCAGTGACGCACTCACAACCGGGCAATTGTGCCTCCTCTGTGCTCTGTCGAAGGCACTCTAGTGTGGGATATTGGGAAGGAGGCCTCAGTGTGTTTTGTAGCTGCGGGTGGGTGAGAGTATGGAAGAAAGGCCACAAACAGAGCTGCAGACACTGTTTTTAGAGGGCTGCCAGAATGGCACTGTTTCTGCTCTTATCCAAACAACTGAAAGGAAAATACCTCCACCTGTTCCCCCTAGCCCATGAGCATTTGGGATTTGCCTCCACTCATACCAAGTTGGAGTATGAATGGAATTTCCTGTATCTGCCTTCCCGCTCTCACTTGCCAATCCTTCAATGTCTTCTTCTTTATCACCCCAGGAAGGGCATGGCCCTGAACCCACAGTGAAGGTGAACCTGATAGAATCAACCTTGCAGAGGCACCGTGTTTCATTCTCCTGTTTTCCTGGTCTTTACTTCAACTCTTATCCCCTCCTGGTCACCCCACCTTAGAGAGCCACCCAGACCCAGACCCCTTGCCATCGCTGCCCAGAGTTGAGTCTCAGCTGTGATGGCTGACAGAAGCCCCTTCGCTTCCCCAACTCTCACCTCCTCCTTCCCCTCAGGGAGATTTGCCCAGTCCTAGCCACCTGTCACTGGCTCCTTTGCAAAGCCCTCTCTGTCCCTCCCCAGGCAGGGTGGGGTTCACTCTTCCTTGCAGCCCCTAAATGCCTCACCTTGTCACAACACTCACTCCATCACTTGGGCAGATTTTGCTGGCGTGTACATTGGTTTTCATTTTCCTGTGATTGAATGATGTAAGGTCAAGGGTCTTACTTAACTCTGCCCCCACCCACTGCCTCCCATGGCGAATACCCAATGTTTGCAGAACGAATAGCTGGACAGTGGGAAGAACAAACATGCCAGGTGAGAAACTCAGAGCAGAGTCTGGGCCAATTAGGGAGGGTGCAGGCAGGGCCTATAGGGGACCAGGAAAGGGAGGACACTGAATGGGGAGATAGGCAGGGAGCACAGGAAGCTGAGGACTGCCTGGCATTCCTCTCTCTGGCTCCTCATCTTCACCAGCAGCTGCCCTGATGGTATTAATCAAGGCCCAAGAATGTGGAAATATCAGTCCACAGCATTCTATTCAACTTCCCTGGAACTAAATTATGTTGTCAAGATTGGACAGAGCAGGAATGGAAAAGACCAGGCTGGATGACATGGGGCTGTTAAAAGGAGATGAATGAGCCCAGTGGTTTCCATTCAATTTTTCAAGGTTTCCCAAGGCAAGTCTGACAAACACCACCTTATAATTCCCAGGCACCCTGCGCTGTCCCCTCTACACTCTCATTTTTTTTTTCTGCCCGTAAGATTAAAAGGACAAGGGATTCTTCTTTATGTCTCACAAATGGGGAAATAGAGAAATTGGAGTGGGAGGAGTACTCTGACCAAGGTGAAGGTTGGGCCAAGGTCATGCCATAAATCAGTGACAGAATCTGCAGGATGAGCTCTGAGCTTACAGAGTAACACTCTCTCTATTACCCCCACTGGCTTAGCTTCCTCTGGAAAACAGAAATGACCAGCCCCATTTCTTAGGACTGCTGCAATGTATCAGAGCAATAACTTACCTGAAAGCATTTGTCCCTGGAACGGTGCTATTCATTCATTCATTTGCTCACTCATTTGCATCGTCAGTGTATGTTGAGGACATGTCACATTCCAAGCTATGTTAGCTTTTCTCATTTAAGGGTTGTTAAAAGAGTGTGAAAAGAGACTGAGAACTAGAAGCAGTTTACAGTCTTGCCACTTGACAGCTATTTGATATTCGGTCAGACAGGAAGCCTATCTGACCCTCTTCACAAGATGGTCATCAGGACTGAACTAGTTAATAACAGGCCAGCACCTAGAACAGACCCTGAAAGAGTAAGTTGTAAATAAGAATTTGCTGAATTTCAATATGTCCTCCTACAGAAGAGTAGTGATTGTTATTTCCTCTCTGTAGAAGAAGCATCCCTGAGAAATTGATGTGTGTGCCAGCTTCTGACTCTGCGGTGTGCCACAGTTGAACACATCTCGCAACCCAGTGGTGAGTGAGCTTCAGTTGTAAACAAAGGACTAATTAAATTAGCATAAATGATTTTATGTAAATTAAAGGTCTATGTTATGGCTGTTTATTGGTAGAGGTATCAAATCTTGCCACTGCTCATGCTTGTTTAAAATTAATGTGCATAAATGCTCCAAATATTGTATTATTAATAATGATAATAATGTTGATGAGGATGATAATAATAGACATGTTCTCATAACAATGACTCCTGGCTGGCTTTAAAGTCTCAGCAGGGAATGTGCTAAGTGTCACAGCTCCTCAGAGAAACAGCCAGCTTACATAGCCTTTTCTTAACCTCCCCGGCCCTAATCCACAGTGCCATTTTGGTGTCTTAACTGAGTCTTCTTCAAGGGTTTGGTGAACAGGATTTGATTGGCTCTTCAAATCCTGTCCATCGTTTGAGGCCTTATTCAAGACTGAACAACCTGAAACAGAGACCTCTCCTTCCTTTCAATTTCTGAAACATCTTTTCTCCATCACTTGTTTCCACCCATTACCTCCTTAGACTCGCATCAGATCCTTGAGGTAGGTGGCAGGTACATTTATGATTCCCATCATATAGATGGGCTAGTGGAGACCAGGGAGTAAAAGCTACTCAAGATCACATATCTAGGAATAGATCACATATTTAGTCCTTACAGAGCCAGGACTAAAGTTCCTCTGACTCATATATATCCCTGAAGTCCCTAGCCAAGAGGCTGGCATATAGCAGATAATTAATCAGTGCTTGTTAGGGAAGAAGAAAGAAGATGTGAATAGAAGGATGAATGAATGAAAAGTCTGCAAAATTAGGACTTTAAAATTCCTCAATACAGTAATGAACTTCCTTCTTCATTACTATTTACCAAAGAGCCAATCTATCAATGAACCTGTAAGTGTCTGCTTCTGAAGGAACTGACCACACCTTGACAAGTACGCACTGAGTCTAAGTCCAAACCTAGGCCCATCCATGTGACTCAAGGAAAAACATCCCCAGGCTGTTGCTCAGCCACATAGCACCTTTGGGATAACTTGAGAAAGTACCAAACTGCCCAACATAAGCAGGCTTAGTGAGCCTAGCTAAAGTTCCCTTCACCCTCTTGACCAGGTGCCAATCCACACAACCACACATGCTGATCCTGGATTTACTAATGACTTCACAAAGCTAAGAGATTAAGCACCACCATCTCCTGCAAAGTTTCACCGCACTCTCCTTCTGATAGCCTCAGGCAGAGGCTGCCAGCCTGGAGGAGGGTGCAGGTGCACATGTGCGTGTATATGTGTGTGCCACCTGACTATGAGATTCTTGACACTAGACACCAAGGAGCTGTAGACAAACACTAGTCTCTGAACCAGACCAAAGTGGGTTTAAATTCCACTTCCACCGCCACAATACATAGAATTCTGGAGGTCCTTGAAATCGAATGGAAATATGACATTCTTTAATCACAATTGGAGGCAACAAACCATGGTAGCGTTGGCAATACCTGAAATCTTCATCACCTGTGGAAATCTCTATGATCTTCCTATTCCATTAAAGTTATTGCAGATATCCTAAAATATTGGATACAGCAGTGGTCAGAAATATTTTTCTGTAAAGGTCCAGATAGTAAGTATTTGGGCACTGTGGTCAACACAATCTTTGTTGCATCTACCCAACTCTGCCATCGTGAATCTAAAGCAGTCATAGACAACATAAAAATGAACAGGCCTAACTATGTTCCAATAAAACTTTGTTTACAAAAATATTAACAGCTAGCAATCCAAACCATAGTTTGATGATTCCTGATGTAGCAAGTGATTGCTTTAAATTTAAAATTATAGGAGAGAGAGAGAGAAGTGATAACTGCAGGTCACCTCTGAGGCAAGCGGCAACTTCAAGAAACCAAGCTTCAGGCAGAAAAACTCAACTAAAGTGTTCCACCATTCTGAACTTCCAGGACACCCTTTCCTCCTTACCTGACACACCAGAAGCCTGACCTCTGCTGAAACTGAGGGAGAAGGACTTGACAGCACCCACCCTCCCTGCCAGACCAGGCAGCCCGCCAGGTAAGAGACTATGTTGCCCCACTAAGCTCCCACCAATCCCCAGGCCAGGAACACCCCTGGGACCCCCCCACCTCAGTTCGGCCCAATTGGCACCCCGCTGGGCCTTGACCTGCCACCGGCAGCAGCCAGGAAGTCCGCTGGGACTCCCATGCACCCATCTGTGCCCCTCCCAGCCAGATCCATGCCACAAGCCTGCTGCCCACAGCAGCCAGGAACTCCACTCCACCACCCACCACTCCCCTGCCCCACCCCGCAGCCCCAATTGGCACTGCAGCAGCCAGGAAGTCAGCCAGGACCCCCACCTAGTGCCAATCTGTGCCCCATCCAGCCTTGGCCTGCCACCTGCCAGGTCCCACCCGGCTCCGATCTGTACCCCAGGCCTACCATCCATAGAGGCCAGGAACTCCAGTCATCCAGGACCCCCACATGATTGGCATCCCGCGGGGCCTTGGCCTGCAACCAGTAGCGGCCACAAACTCTGTAGATCTCTTGCAGCCCAATTGGCACTCCCTGGGTCTTGGCCGGCCGCCAGCAGCGACAAAGGATATCTGCCATGACTCCGTCCTGGTGCCAATCTGTGCCCTGCCCAGCCTCCGCCCACCCAGCTCCAATCCTTGCCCCAGGCCTGCCACCCACAGTGGCCAGGAATCCCGCTGGGCTTTGGCCTGCCACAAGCAGCAGCCAGGAACTCCACCAGGATTCCCACTTGGGGCTGATCTGTGCCCCGCCAGGCCTCAGCCTGGCCCCCAGCGGACCCAGCCTGGCTCCAATCCATGACCCAGGCCCGGAGCCCTCCTCCCAGCCACAGACTGCTAGAGGCACAGGCTCCCTTTGCAAAGGCCACCGGGTGCCCTATCCCACACCCTGCTGCTTGATCTGGGCATGTCACACTCTGGAGCTGCTTCCCCAGCCAGAACTCCCTGAGTGGGGCAGTCTCAGAGGAGCTACACAGGGTCACTCCCTACAAAGATCCCCCAACAACAGAGCAATCCTGCCAGGTTCTGATCTGGGAGAGACACCTCCCCAACTCTGAGGACGGTCACAGGCAACAGTGGAAAATAATCATGAGGCACAATCAACAGAAAAACTCTGGAAATATGAATAATCAGAGTAGATCAACTCCCCCAAGGAACGACAAGGTAGATACAGCACAAGATCCTTTGCATAAGCAAATGGCTGAGATGTCAGAAATTGAATTCAGAGTCTGGATAGCAAATAAGATCAGTGGAATGGAGGAAAAGATAGAATTAGAATTTCAGGCAGTAATCCAAAAGATGTCTCAAGAATTGAACGAATTCAAAGACAAATGACCAAAGATTTTGACACATTGAGACAAGAAGTTGCAGCCCTCAAAGATCTGAAAAGTACAGTAGAATCCCTCAGTAACAGAATGGAGCAACCAGAAGAAAGGATTTCTGACATGGAAGACAAAGCTTTCGAATGCTCCCAAACTTCCAAAGAGGAAGAGAAATGGAAGGAAAAAACGGATCATTCTCTCAGACAACTCTGGGATAACTCGAAGAAAACCAACATTCACCTTATAGGGATACCTGAAAATGGTGAAGTGGCATCACAAGAGTCTCTTCTTTATGAGATTATGAAAGAGAACTTTCCAGACATGCCAAGAGATTCTGAAATTCAGATAGCAGACAGTTTCAGAACCCCAGCATGACTCAACCCGAATAAGACATCCTCCAGGCACATCATAATTAAGTTCACTAAAGTTAATATGAAGGAGAAAATTCTGAAAGCAGCCAGACGTAAGCAATCCATTACCTACAAAGGGAAGACTATTAAAATAACCGCAGATCTCTCTGATCAAACCTTTCAAGCTAGAAGAGAATGGTCATCAACTTTTGATCTCCTAAAACAAAAGAACTGTCAACCCAGAATCCTGTACCTAGCTAAACTGAGTTTCATTTATAATGGAGAAATTAAATACTTTAATGACATCCACATGTTGAAGAAATTTGCTATAACTAAACCAGCTCTCCAGGATATTCTCAGACCTATCCTCCATAATGACCAGCATAATCCTCCACTACAAAAGTAAACTCACCCAGAAACTTTTTATCAAATTTCAACTTCCACAGTGATAAAAGGATTAAATATGTCCACTGTACTTTCTAAAGATTTATCATTGGTTTCAATTAATGTAAATGATTTAAATTGTCCTCTAAAGAGGCATAGGTTGGCTGACTGGATACAAAAA
>CAUYON010009826.1:0-10076 GCA_963573935.1 Arctocebus calabarensis | reverse complement strand
AAATGGGAGATCTAATTTGAGATTTTGAGGATTCTCCATATTTCTTTCCAAAGAGGCTGTATGAGGTTGTGGTCCCACCAACAGTGTAAAAGTCTTGTTCCCCTCTCTCCACATCCACACCAGCATCTACAGCTTTGGGATTTTGTGACATAGGCTAATTTTACTGGATTTAGTTGATATCCCAGGGTGGTTTTGATTTGCATTTCTCTGATGATTAGGGTTGATGAGTATTTTTTTCTTTTTTGGGGGGGGGGACAGAGCCTCAAGCTGTCACCCTGGGTAGAGTGCTGTGGCATCACAGCTCACAGCAACCTCCAATTCCTGGGCTCAAGCAAGTCTCTTGTCTCTGCCTTCCAAGTAGCTGGGACTACAGGTGCCTGCCACAGCGCCCAGTCATTTTTTGGTTGCAGCCGTCATTGTTGTTTGGTGTGCCCTGGGGCTAGATTCGAACCTGCCAGCTCAGGTGTACGTGGCTGGTGCCTTAGCCCGTTGAGCCACAGGCGCCAAGCCGAGTATTTTTTTCATATGTTAGCTATTCATCTGTCTTCCTTCCAGAAGGTTCTATCCATGACTCTTGCCCAGTGATATATGGGTTTGTTTGCTCTTTTTTTGTTAATTTGAGTTGTCTGATTCATAATATGCAAATATCGTTTCCCATTCTGAAGGTTGTCTGCTTTGGTTGTCGTCTTAGCTGTACAGATGCTTTTCAGTTTAATTAAATCCCATTTATTGATTTTTGTTGTTGTTGTTGCAATTGCCACAGAAGTCTTCCTCATAAAATCTTTCCCCAGGCTGATATCTTCAAGTGTTCTCCCAATACTTTCTTTGAGGTTTTTATTGTTTCATGCCTTAGTTAAATCTTTTAGCTGTCTTGAATCAATTTTTTAAGTGGGGAAAAGTACAGGTCCAGTTTCAGTCTTTTACACGTGGTTATCCAGTTCTTCCAGCACCATGCCATTTATTTCTTAAGAATTCTTGTACTGGCTCGGCACCTGTGGCTCAACGGGCTAAGGCGCCAGCCATGTACACCTGAGCTGGTGGGTTCAAATCCAGCCCGGGCCCACCAAACAACAATGACGGCTGCATCCAAAAAATGGTCGGGCCTTGTGGCGGGCGCCTGTAGTCCCAGCTACTTGGGAGGCGGAGGCAGGAGACTCGCTTGAGCCCAGGAATTGGAGGTTGCTGTGAGCTGTGATGCCGTAGCACTCTATCCAGTGTGACAGCTTGAGGCTCTGTCTCAAAAAAAAAAAAAATAGAATTCTTGTACTACTTGAAAACTCAGAGGTAATCTTCTACTTTCTCTTCAGAAATACAGTTTTGCCTCTTACATAAAGATCTGTAAGGGCTCAGCGCCTGTGGCTCAACGAGCTAAGGTGCCAACCACGTATACCTGAGCTGGCGGGTTCGAATCCAGCCCGGGCCTGCCAAACAGCAATGACAGCTGCAACCAAAAAATGGCCAGGCATTGTGGTGGGTGCCTGTAGTCCCAGCTACTTGGGAGACAGAGGCAAGAGACTCGCTTGAGCCCAGAAATTGAAGGTTGCTGTGAGCTGTGATGCCACAGCACTCCATCCAGGGTGACAGCTTGAGGCTCTGTCTCAAAAAAAAAAAGATCTGTAAGCTATCTAAAGTTGATTTTGGAGTGTGGGGAGGAAGTATAATGTTAAAGAATCAAAAAAAAGTTATATGAATATTCAATTACCATAGCACCATTTTAGCAAAATTTTTTTGTGGTGAAAGGTATACAACAAGTTTATCATCTTAACTATTTTTAAGTATATAGTCAGTGGTATTAAGTACATTCATATTGTTTCTAAACTGTTACCACTATCCATCTCTAGAACTGCTTTCATCTTTTAAAATTGAAACTCTATACCATTTAAAATAACTTCTCATTTTCCCTCATCATCACTCCTGGCAACCAAGATTCTACTTTCTGTCTATATGATTTGTCTATTCTAGATACTTCATATGAGTAGAATCTTACAGCATTTATCTTTTTGTGACTGTCTTATTTCACTCTGTATAACAGCTTCAGTGTTCATCCATATCATAGCATATGTCAGAGTTTCTTTCTTTTTTGAGGTCAAATAGTATTTCACTGTATACTGCATTTTGGTTATCTATTCATCTGTCAATGGACACTTGGGTTACTTCTATATCTTAGCTATTAATGAATATTGCTACTATGAACATGGGTGTACAAATTTCTCTTCAAGGCCCTGCTTTCCGTTCTTTTGGGGTGAAATGGAATTGGTAGCTCATATGGTAATTCTATTTTATTTTATTAATTTTTTAAAGTTTTTAAAATTTATTATTATTATTGTTATTATTGGGGGGGGCAGAGTCCCACTCACTCACCCTGGGGTTGAGTGTCATGGCTTCAGAGCTCACAGCAACCTCAAAGTCTTGGGCTCAGGTGATTCTCTTGCCTCAGCCTCCTGAGTAGCTGGGACTACAGGCACCTGCCACCTGGCTATTTTTTAGAGACTGGGTCTCGCTCTTGCATAGGCTGGTCTCGAACTCCTGAGCTCAGGCAATCTGCCTGCCTTCACCTCCCAGAGTGCTGGGATTACAAGCATAAGCTACCATGCCCAGCTGGTAATTCTGTTTTTAATTTTTATAAGAAATGCCATACTGTTTTTTATAATGGCTATACTATTTTGTATTGCCATAACAGTACAGAAAGATTTCGATTTCTCCACATCCTTGCCAACACTTGTTATTTTCTGTGTTCTTTTCTTTCTGTTATTTTTTATTTGTTTGTTTGTTTTGAACATATCGTTTCTGATAGGTGTAAGGTGGTATATCTTTGTAGTTTTCATTTGCATTTCCCTAATGATTAGAGATGTTGTGCATTTTTCATATGCTTATTGGCCATTTGTACCTCTTAGGGGAAATATCTATTGAAGTCCTTTACCTATTCTTGAATCTGATTGTTTTGTTATTGTGTTTTCTTAATATATACTGGATATTATTCCTTATCAGATATGTGGTTTGTTGCTATTGTGCAGATATTGTCTTCTATTCTGTGGGTTGCCTTTGTATTCTGTAGATAATGTCTTTTGATGTACATAAGTTTTTAATTTTCATTAAGTCCAATTTGTTTATTTTTTTCTTTTGCTGGCTATGCCGTTGGTATCATACCTAGCATGATTGATTGCCAACTCCAGTGTCAAGAAGCTTCTGTTTTCTTCTATGACTTTTATAGTTTTAACTTTTACATGTAAGTCTTTCATCCATTTTGAGATAATTTTTGCATATAATATATGAACCTAGCTCTAATCTTTCGCATGTGGCTCTCCAGTTTTCTCCACTGTTTATTGAAAAGACTCTTTTTACCCTGTTGAATGGCAAACACAGTTGTCAAAGATCATTTGGACATATATACTAGAGTTTATTTCTGGGCTGTCGGTTGTGCTTCATTGATCTGTATGTCTATCTATGCCATTACGACATTGTTTTGATTATTGTAGCTGTGAGATAAGCTTTGAAATCAGGAAATAATGAGTCCAGCAACTTCTTCTTTTTCAAGATTATATTGGCTGTTCAGTGCTCCTTTGAGATTTCAGGATGGGTTTTATGTTTCTGCAAAAAACATTGTTGGGATTTTGATAGGGATTACATTGAATCTGTATGTGGCTTTGGGTAGCATTGGCATTTTAACAATATTATCTTCCAGTCCATGGATGTCTTCCCATTTAGTTATGTCTTTGATTTCTTTCAGCAATGGTTTATAGTTTTATTGTATAATCTTCTTGCCAATAAAACCTTCTTGCTAATTCCTAAGTATTTTATTCTTTTTGACACCATCGTAAGTGAAATTTATTCAGATTGTTTTCCTGTTTGTAAATCGAAACACAACTGATTTTTGTGAGATTTTGTATCCTGCTGCTTTGCAAAATTTGTTTATTCTAACAATTGTTTTGTGGAATCTTTAGGGTGTTTTACATATGTAGTCATACGATCTGCACACATAGACAATTTTACTTCTTCCTTTCCAATTTAAATGGATTTTATTTCTTATTCTTGTCAGATTGCCCTGGCTAAAACTTCCAGGACTATGCTGAATAGACGTGGGCATCCTTGTCTTGTTCGTGATCTTACAGGAATGGTGTTCAATCTTTCACCATTAAACTGTGATATTCATGGTTGTTTTTTTATGTGTGGCTTTCATTATATTGAGGTAATTTTTCTTCCTGTTTCTAATCCGTTGAGTATTTTTTAATCATGAAAGGTTGTTAAATTTTGTCAGTGCTTTTTTCTGCATTATTGCACATGATTGTGTATTTTTCTTCTTGATCAATTTTGATATGTTCAACCATTCTTGAATTCCAGGAATAGATTCTATATGGTCGTAGTATATAATCCTTCTGATGTATAATCCTTGCTTATTTTGTATTTTATTGAGGATTTTTGCATTAGTCTTCATAGGAATATTGATTTTTTTGTAGTGTCTGTGTGGCTTCGATATCAGGTAGATGCCTGACATACATACATACATACATACATATATATATATATATATTTTTTTTTTTTTTTTTTTTGAGATGGAGTCTCAGTTTGTTGCCCTGGATAGAGTGCTGTGGCATGATAGCTCACAGCAACCTCAAACTCTTGGACTTAGGTGATTGTCTTGCCTCAGCCTCCCAGGTAGCTGGGACTATAGGCGCCCTACACAATGCTGGGCTATTTTTAGAGAAGAGGTTCCCGCTCTGGCTCAGGCTGGTCTACTTAAGCAGCTGGAACCTGTGAGCTCAGGCAGTCCACTTGCCTCGGCCTCCCAGAGTGCTAGGATTACAGGCGTTAGCCACCACACCCAGCTGCTTCATATGTTTTCATGACTTTTTTTTTAGGTGTGTAAATGAAGTTATTATACCTTTTATTAATGTGTAGCAATCTTCTTTGTCTATTGTGACATTTTAAAAACTTAAAATCCATTTTTTTCAGATACTAGGTTTTTATTTGTTTAGAATATTTTTTCTATACTTTTACTTTTGACTTATTTGTGTCTCGTATCTAAAATATCCTATAGAGAGTATATATAGTTGAGTGATTAAAAAAAACAAAAAACTTCATTCTGCCAAATTCAAACTCTGTTTTTTGATTGAGTAGTTTAATCTGTTATTTACATTTAAAGTAATTACCAACAAAGGAATAACTCATAATGAGGGACTGTTGTGTTTTTGCTATTTATTTTCTGTATGTCTTATAGCTTTTTTGTTCTCATTTTGTGTGTTACTGTCACCTTTATTTTTAGTTGATTTTTTTTGCAGTACAGTGTTATAATTCTCTCATTTTCTTTTCTGTGTAAGTCTACATGTTTTCTTTGGGGCTGCTATAGGGATTACATTTATTATTCTAAAGTTATAATACTCTAGTTTCCATTTTATAGAAGCTTTGCTTTAGTAACTTAACTTTAGTTTACTAGAGTAGCTTACTTAAGTTTAGTAACTTACAAAAACTCTTCATCTATCCCTTTTTAGTTACTGATGTCACAAAATTATCTTTGTCGCATCCCAAAAATCTCTTAAACTACATAGAAAACAAAATGTAGAGTTGCCAATCAAAGTTAGAACAATATTAGCTTTTGTAATTGCCTTTTATTTACCTTTAATGCGTTATTTATTTAGAGGCAGAGTCTTATTCTTTGCCTAGGCTAGAGTGCCTTGATGTCTCTGTAGCTCATAGCAACCTCAAACTCCTAGGTTCAAGTACTCCTCCTGCCTCAGACTCCTGAGTGCTGGGGCTGTAGGCAGCTATCACCACAATGCCTGGCTAAGTTATTCTATTTTTGGTAGAGATGGGGGCTCACTCTTGCTCATGCTGGTTTCAAACTTCTGAGCTCTAGCGAATCTCCTGCCTTGGTCTCCCAGAATGGTAGGATTATAGGAGTGAGCCACCATGCCTGCCTAATGTAGTCTTTATTTTTTCATACAGCTTCAAAGTTACTGTCTAATATTTGCTCATTTCAACTTGCAGGACTTATTTTAGCATTTCTTACTATACAAGGCCAGTACTTATGAATTTTCCCAGTCTTATATCTGTGAATATCTTAATTTCTTCTTTACTTTTTTTATTTAATAAGGAAAGGAATTTGCTTCTTAGATTATGGAGGTTGAGAAGTCTATGTCTGCTAAGAAGAACCTTTTTCTGGGGGTCTTTGCAGAGTCTCAAGGTGGTACAGGCCATCATGTGATGAGTGGGCTGAGTATCTCTTCTTCACCTTTGTAGGAGTTTTGCTGGATGTGGGATTCTTGGTTCACAAGAGGTTTTTTCCTTTAAGCACTTTAAATTTATCTGCCGAGTGACTTTGGGCTACAAAGTTTCTGTTAAAAATTTTTTTTGTTGGGCGGCTCCTGTGGCTCAGCGAGTAGAGTGCTGGCCCCATATATCGAAGGTGGCGGGTTCAAGCCAGGCCTCGGCCGAACTGCAAAACAAAAAAATAGCCGGGCGCTGTGGCGGGTGCCTGTAGTCCCAGCTACTAGGGAGGCTGAGGCAAGAGAATCGCTTAAGCCCAAGAGCTGGAGGTTGCTATGAGCAGTGTGACGCCACGGCACTCTACCCAGGGCTATAAAGTGAGACTCTGTCTCTACAAAAAAAAAAAAAACAAACAAAACAGACATTTTAGCCCTGTGTCACTTAAATTCTAGTAAGAAGACAGTAAAAGGTAATGAATTATATATTAACTATATATTTACAGTATAAACATGTTAAATACATACATATTTTTTAAATGCGACTTTACATGTCAGAAGGTGATATATAGGAGAGATATAAACAAGGAAGAGGGGAATGGGATATTGGGAAAGGGGCTGCAATCTTAGATAAAATGGCCAAGCAGAAATCTCCCTAAGAAAGTGACACCTGGCTCAGCGCCTGTGGCTCAACAGGCTAAAGAGCCAGCCACGTACACCTGAGCTGGTGGGTTCGAATCCAGCCCAGGCCGGCCAAACAATGACGGCTGCAACCCCAAAATGGCCGGGTGTTGTGGCAGGGGCCTGTAGTCCCAGCTACTTGGGAGGTGGAGGCAAGAGACTCGCTTGAGGCCAGGAATTGGAGGTTGCTGTGAGCTGTGATGCTACAGCACTCTATCCAGGGTGACAGCTTGAGGCTCTGTCCCCCCCCCCCCAAAGTGACACCTGAGCAAAGACTAGGGAACAGCAAATGAATTCGAGCAGCTATTTGGAGGAGAGTGTTCCAGGCAGAGGCAAAGCAAAGGCCCTAAGGCGAGAGCCTGTCTGGTATGTTCTATGAAGAGTAAAGAGACACTTCACTGTGTCAGAGAAGTATGTGGGGGCAGGTGAGCTATGGAGGCCCTTATAAGGACTTTGCCTTTTACTCTGAGTGAGATGGGAACCACTGGAGGTTTTGGGGAGAGTAGGAGTGACATGTTTGCACTTACGTGTTGACAGGATCACTCAGGCTGCTGAACTGAGACTATACTGAGAAAGGCAAGGTCAGAAGTAGGGAGACCAGTTAAGAGACCCCTGTGAAATTTAGGCTAAGAGATGATGATAGCTTGATTTAGGATGGTAATAATGGTGACAGTAAAAAGTTGGTGAATTCTGAACATATTTTGAAAGCAGAACAGAACTTACTGAGGAATCAGATATAAAATACGTGAGAAAAAGAAAATAAACAAGGATGACTCCAAAGCTTTGGGCCTATACAATGAGAAGAATGGATTTACAATTTAAGGAAATGAAGAAAACTGTGGGATAAGCAGGTTTGGGCAGAGGTATCAGGAAATCAGTTTTGAGATGCTTAGATGCCTATCCAAGTGAAGGAGTCAATAGGGAGCTGCACATGTGTGTTGGAAACTCAGGGGAAAGGTTTAGATTGGAGATACAAACCTGGTTGTCACCATGTTTAAAACCCAAAGACCAGCATCGGTGGGTTGACAACAGCTAGAAAGAGGGGTCTAAGAACTTTTTTTTTTTTTTTTGTAGAGACAGAGTCTCACTTTATCACCCTTGGTAGAGTACTATGGTGTCATAGCTCACAGCAACCTCCAACTCCTGGGCTTAGGTGATTCTCTTGCCTCAGCCTCTTGAGCACCTGGGACTATAGGCCACAATGCCCGGCTGTTTTTCCTGTTTTGCAGTTTTGCTGAGGCCGGGTTTGAATCCACCACCTTCGGTATATGGGGCCAGTGTCCTACTCAATGAGCCACAGGCGCTGCCCAGAACTTTTTTTTTTTAAAGAGACTGAGTCCCTACCTGGGCCTAGAGAGACTTAGTGTTAACCTAGCTCACTGAAACCTCAAATTTCTGGGTTTAAGCAATCCTTCTGTCTCGGCCTCCTATGTAGTTGGGACTACAGATACCTGCCATGACACCACATCAATTTTTCTATTTTTAGTAGAGATGGGGTCTCACTGTTGCTCAGGCTTGTCTCAAACTCCTGAGATCAAGTGATTCTTCTGCCTGGGCTTCCCAGAGTGCTAGGATTAGAGACATGAACCACTGTTGCCTGACCAGTAATTCTTGTACTTTTTTTTTTTGAGACAGAGCCTCAACTTGTCACCCCGGATAGAGTGCTGTGGCATCATAGCTCACAGCAACCTCCAGTTCCTGGGCTCAAGTGAGTCTCCTGCCTCCGCCTCCCAAGTAGCTGGGACTACAGGCACCCGCCACAATGCCCAGCCATTTTTTGGGTTGCAGCTGTCATTGTTGTTTGGCGGGGCTGGGCTGGATTTGAACCCGCCAGCTCAGGTGTATGTGGCTGGCGCCTTAGCCCATTGAGCCACAGGCGCTGAGCCAATTCTTGTACTTTTTGATCTCAAAATCCCTTCATACTCTTAAAAAAATTGAGAATCTCAAAGAATTCTTGCTTACATAAGTTTAACGTATCAATATTTACTATATTAGAAATTAAAATGGAAAATTCCAACATATTCATTTAAAAATAATAGCAAATTCATTACAGTTATCATGAATAACGTTTAAAGTTTTTTTTTGAAGAAAACTGTTTTCTAGGGTCAGGTGGGGTGGCACACGACTGTAATCCTAGCACTCTGGGAGGCCTGAGCAGCTGGATTACTTGAGCTTGGAGTTCACCTTTTGGGGGCAAGGCACAATGTAAGAGGAACTCTATCTAACAAATGCAATCAGTGTAACCTGGTTTCTTGTACCCTCAATGAATCCCTAACAATAGAAAAAGAAAAAAAAATGAGCTTGGGAGTTGGAGATCAGCCTGAGCAAGAGCAAGACCCAATCTCCACTAAAAAAAGAAAAACTAGCTTGGCATGATAGCACAAATGCTGCCTGTAGTGTCCGCTACGGAAGGCCGTGGAAGCAGATGGAGAGAATCACTTGAGCCCAGGAGTTTGAAGTTTTTTTTCTTTTTAAAACTGCTCTTTATTTTGATATTGTATTTTTTATATCCATTTTTTGTGTGTGTGGTTTTTGGCTGGGGCTAGGTTTAAACCTGCCACCTCTGGCATATGTAGCTGGCGCACTACTTCTTTGAGCCACAGGCGCCACCCCGGGATTTTGAAGTTTATGTGAGCTGTGATGATGCCACAGTGCTCTGCCCTGGGCTACAGAGTGAAACTTTGTAACAACAACAAAAACAGAGGCAGAGAGAGAAAAAGAAAATGGTGTTTATTTTTTTTATTTTTTGAGACAGAGCCTCAAGCTGTCACCCTGGATAGAGTGCCGTGGCATCACAGCTCACAGCAACCTCCAATTCCTGGGCTCAAGTGAGTCTCTTGCCTCAGCCTCCCAAGCAGCTGGGACTACAGGCCCCCGCCACAACGCCCGGCCATTTTTTGGTTGCAGCCATCAATTTTTGTTTGGCGGGCTCAGGCTGGATTCGAACCCGCCAGCTCAGGTGTATGTGGCTGGCGCCTTAGCCCGTTGAGCCACAGGCGCTAAGCCTCTTTTTTTATTTTTTATTTTTATTTTTTTTGGAGACAGAGCCTCAAGCTATCACCCTGGATAGAGTGCCGTGGCATCACAGCTCACAGCAACCTCCAATTCCTGGGCTCAAGCGAGTCTCCTGCCTCCGCCTCCCAAGTACCTGGGACTACAGGCGCCCACCACAACGCCCGGCCATTTTTTGGTTGCAGC